>SZYC01003436.1:34509-45488 GCA_010883035.1 Poeciliopsis occidentalis
CTAAGTATGTGTTTTCTCACCGTCGGATGTGAAGAGTTATCGCGCCCCCCCCCCCCCCCCCCCATCCCATCCAGAGACATAATTGGTTGTCACGGTAACCCAGTTGTTCTGATTCTCCCGATGGAGGAGACGCATCCATCAGGCCGGCCCAACCCCCAACAGAACCCCCAACAGAACCCCCAACAGAACCACCTCCACCACCAATCAGCTCCCAGCTCTCCCAGTCTGCTACTGGAAGGAGATAAATCAGCTTTCGCTCCGAAACAAGAAAATAATTCGGCTCCTCTGGTTTGTTTTGATGGTTTCCTGTTAAATTCTGGTTTGATTTTCACTCTTCATGTGCAAAAAGTCTCAGCTTATCTTTGATAAACATGTTTGTCAACCAAATCTCACAATGTGGCCTTCAGATGTTGCTATGCAACATTTTACTGATCATGTTTGTAACTGAAAATTAAAAACAATAAGTGGATTTTCTCTACTTGATTCTTAAAGAAATATTTACTAAGTTTTGAAAATGTAGATTTGTCAAGCTGTGTTCTTTCTAATTGAATAACATGTTCTCTGACATTTCCCATATTGAAGAGTGGCTGAAATAAATAGGAAGTTTGTGTCGCGTCATATAAACAGAACAAAACAACATGTAAACAGAAAGTCATGAATTATTAATTTAAAGCTTCCAAAGTAAAGTGAATTAAAACAAATGCTTCATTTGGCTTGTACTATTCATTTACTTCAGTTTAGTTTATTTGTACAATGTATGCTAACTATTTATATTTCTGTAAAACACTCAGTTTGTCTTGATAAAACCAAAAACCATACAAACATGGTTAAAATGACTTAAATACTCAAATTTTGACAAAAAAATAAAAAAATCAATGCAAACAATAACCAGAAAACAAGGAAACTAAAAACAATTAATATAGATATAAGTATAAGAAGCAACTAAACTAAATGAATGGATCATTAGTTATTGATTTCATCAGTTATTTTGTCAGTTTTCAGAGACTTTTTGCTGTTGCAGTGAAGATTTAAAGCTTCTAGCGTTGAAACGAAGGTGAAGTTGTTCATGTTGGGACTGAACCATCTGAACGGTTCTGATACAGCGGTTCTGTTGTGCAACGCGTCGACCCTCCTTAACGATCCAAACCTCCATACTGATGCAAAGTAAGGTGCTCAGCGGGTTTGGAGTAGACCCGTGTGACGCGTCTGCTGCAGCTCCTAAAGGACCAGCATTATGTGTTTTCCATCCACTTTATGCCATTTTATAGCCAATCATGTAACTAGTTTACCCTCATTTGTTAGAAAATGTCATAACTATCAAATATGTCTTAAAAGAAATATGACGTAATTTAACACCTTGAATTTGGGTCTCTGTCTCTTTAAGAAGCTCCTGCTCTTTCTGAAACGCTGCCTTCATGAAGTCATCACAACATGGCTCTTCTATTATCCCTCTAACACGTTTTAACACTGAGAATCAGCTCCTATAATGAGCTCAGCAGTTCCACCAGGTGTTTGCTAATTGTTGCTGGCTAGTCTGAAGGAGCTGAGTCAGGCCAGAGCTGCGCTTCGAAAGCGGGGCTAGGGCTACCCAGGCGCTTTGCACAGCTGAATGGTTGCCGTGGACATTAAAGGATTTCTCAAACATGCATGGAAGAATAAAATCAACCAGGTTTGCTTAAGATGAGAGAAAAACATTTTAAAAGTTTGTTTAAAAGTTTGTTTTTCATAACAGTCTCCCTTTAATGGATCTGATCAGCAGCAGATGGATTCTCCATTTTGGTTCTTCTGATTTTATTTATTTATTTTTTGTTCTTTAAACAATAAAATAAGAACATTAATTTTGGTTTCTTATTTTAATGTATTATCAAAAAAAAAGTTACAAAGAACATAAAAAGTTAACATGCTTTTATTATGAAACTTTTCCAGTTTTACTTTGAAAATTCTGACTGATCAAACATTTTTCTTCCTCCAATTCTAATCAATCCCATCAGCCAATCAGCTCTCAGTTACCACAGCAACCACATAATCAATCTGCAGACCACGTTTTGCTGCTTCCTGTTTCCACCTGAACGGTTCTCACCTCTGCAGCAGTTTGACCTATGACCTCTGAGGGCTCCCACAACAACAGCCGCATTCCAGTGTAACGGCTCGGCTCATGTATGTAAATGGCTGCTGACACACACACTGGGCTGATCAATGGTCCACTGACAGCTCTGATTGTCTCAGCAGCTGCACTTTACTTCACGTTAAAAGCCTGGTTAACAACTTCCAATCAAACTCCAGATTTTCTCTCATTCCACAGAAAAAACATCACATTTTGCCACATATCCCGTTTCAAAATGGCCGCCAGGTGACGTGACTGATTCTGTTTTGCTCTCAACGTTCATACAAAATAAGAACAGATGGTTTGATTAGTGTCAGTGGTGCCATTCTGGGCTCTAACAGTGAATAACTAACAACAATATCTGGATTATTATTTGTCATAAAAGAAAAAATAAGGGTTAGTTTTTCAAAGTAATATTTTCACTCTGGTATTCATTCATTTGTAAATGTAACAGCTACATATTTATTTAGCAAGCTAAAGAGTGATGGAGGATGATCTTTTCTCCAGCAGGTTTTGATGTTTCAGCTTGAAGACGAGTCAGTGACTTCAATTCATGAATTCCATTTAAAAAGACTAAAGACAGCAAATTCATAAAACAAAATATATACTGTGGAGGTAAAGATTTAGGTTGAAGCTAAATACTAGCTAGCTAAACCGCAAACTCAAAATAAATATTTAGCTTCAAACCAACCAAATATTTAGCCACAGTAAGTTATAATGCAAACTAAATATTAGCCCTAAAAACAAGGTGCTAATGTTATAGTTTGAAGCTAGCTATAATATAGCCTCACATTACATACTTAGCTTCAAACTAAATGTTTAACTTCCAACCACTAAGCATTCAGCTTGGGGCTAAATATTTAGTTCGCAAACTAAAAACATACTTTGAAACTGAATATTTAGGTCAGAGCTATACATTTTTGATGCTAAATACTTAGTTAGAAAGCTAAATATTTAGCACCAACTCAAGCTAACAACATTTAGCTAACATGCAAAATCATGGATAAATATTAACCTACAAGCTAAATATTAACATATAGTGAATATCCAAGGTTGAAGTTGGAGTCTCTGCTGGAGTAATTTATCTGACACCACCCAGCAGGAATATCTCATAAAATTATGGTTCTGATAACCTGGTGTCCCTAAAATTATCAGAAGGAGAAGATTGAGTTAAAAAGTAGAGCCATATGAGTCAATATTCATCAGAGTCAGACATGGGAAATAAACTGGTCTGTTGCACCAACCTAAAGGTAAAAGTCTAAACAGTTTGTGTCCAGTATGTGTGGGTTCTGCAGAGATGTTAGCTGCCATTAATACCTGAGTTTTCTGTTGAATACAGGAAGATTTTATTTGTAGTACTGCACCATGATCAAAAGTGCATCATTATCATTTGATTATTTTATTATTACTGTTGTTGCTGAAACAGTAAGTAGGTGTTTAATGATACATCTCTGATTACCAGACAGACTCCTGATGATCTACAGGCTGAATAAATATTGATTACGTGATTTTTGTGTCCCTGAACACCAATAAAAACCCATTAAACATCGACAGCTTCAGTTATCAATTTAAATGAGATTAAAATAACGGACAGTCGCCGGTGGGAGTTGACGCGGAGCTGACTTTAAGCTCTGATTGGCTGGCGGCAGTCTGGAGGCGGGAAAGTTTGGACCTCTAAGCGCTGTGATTGGTCGGGGCAGGAAGCGTGGTGCGCATGAGCAGCTTGTTAATGAGACGCTGGTTTGAGCGTCGGAGCAGACGGAGAGATGCTGCTGGTGTGAGCGGAGCGTCGCGGCTGGAAGCGGGGAAACCAAGTTAAAACAGAGAGAAAAGAGCAGGAAAAGCGTTTCTGCTGGATTACCAGAGTCTCCTGCGGCGGACGGCAACAGTCTGGGACCATGGTCCAGCACAGGGAACACCCTGGAGCGGGAACCACCAAGGAGTCCCGCCAGGCGACGGACACCGAGGAGGGTGAGCTGCTGGCGGCTTCGGCCTGCAGCGTCGTGCCGCTGAAGCCGGACTGGTGCAAAACGGCGTCGGGTCACATAAAGCGGCCCATGAACGCCTTCATGGTCTGGTCCAAGATCGAGCGGAGGAAGATCATGGAGCAGAGTCCGGACATGCACAACGCGGAGATCTCCAAGCGGCTCGGGAAGCGCTGGAAGATGTTGAAGGACACGGAGAAGATCCCGTTCATCCGGGAGGCGGAGCGGCTGCGGCTGCAGCACATGGCCGACTACCCGGACTACAAGTACCGGCCCAAGAAAAAGCCCAAGACCGAGGGCTGCGCGTTCCCGGCGGGGAAGCCATCCGCCCAGTCCCCGGTGAAGAGCACCGTGAGGCCTGTGAGCAAAAACCCCGCAGCCGCCAAGAAACTGTCCAAACTGAAGGCCGGGAAGGCGGCGGCCGCGTCCGGCCGCGGGAGCGGCCACCTGCCGCCGCCGGACCACCGGTACCGGTACATGCTGAGCGCCGGCTTCAAAACCGTCAAACGGGAGTTTACCGACGACGAGGAGGAGGAGGAGGATGATGATGACGATGATGATGATGAAGACTCTGAGGAAGAGTTCAAAGTGGAGGAGGAAGAGGAGGAAGAGGAGGAGGAACCGTCCCGGTTCCGCCTGGCCAAGATCCCGTCCGAGCCGCAGTTCGAGTCCTCCGGCCGGCTCTTCTACAGCTTCAAGAACATCACCCGGCAGGGCGGCGCGGCCTCCGCCTACCCGGCCTCCCTGTCCCCCGCATCCTCCTCCCGCTCCGGCTCCACGTCCTCCTGCTGCGGGGAGGAACTGGACGACCTGCCGGCGGAGCGGGCCGACCTGCCGCTGGGCTTCCTGGGCGACCCTTGGGCCTCGTCCTGCAGCGCGGCGACCGGGAACCTCAGCCTGTCCCTGGTGGACAAAGACCTGGACTCCTGCGGCAGCGAGGGCAGCCTGGGCTCCCACTTCGAGTTCCCGGATTATTGCACCCCGGAGCTCAGCGAGATGATCGCGGGCGACTGGCTGGACTTCTCGGACCTGGTCTTCACGTACTGACCGGCCGGAGCCGGGGTTCGGAGCCGGGGTTCGGATCCGGTGCTGATCGTGGAGCGTCGCGGCAAAGGGGGCGTGGCCGCTGGACTCTACCGGTTTCGGAGCTTTGCTTCTCCCCAGCAGCTCCCGACCTGGACTCGGTACTCTCCAACAGGGTTTTATGAATTAATTTTCCGTCTCAGGTCCGACCCATTTCCCGGACTATGCAGTCTCACTCAGACCCATCAGAACCAGAACTGTAGGACTTCAGGTGTTTTTTAACGTCGGATACTTTTGCAGCAACTTTAAAAAGAACCAGAACCGAACTAGGAAACCTTTTGATATTTGCATAACCAAACATACCTCACCTTTTTAAAGAGTTCAGAATAATAATAATAAAATGACTATTTTCAGGCATATTTTTGTACATTCAGAGGGAATGTCAGGCACTTGTTCACTCCTGGGTTTGTTTTTCCTGAAAACTGTTGGTTCCGGTTCTGCCTTGATTTAATGCCTTGCAGTTGTTTTAAAGCAGATGGAGGTGTACTGGGAGCAGTACTGGGAGTACTGGTCAGAGTGTAAATGTTGTGTATAAATAGATTAAAGTTTAGCAAGTTTGTGTGACTGGTTATAAAGATGGAGGAAAAGCTGGAGTTTCTGTTGCTTATTTTAATTATTTTTGTATCACTTCATCAGCAGCACATGTCTGTTTTGTTGCTCATTATTTTTGTGCAATATGAAAGAAATGAACATAAAGGGCCGTCCTGGTGTTCTGTAGCAGAAGGGAAACTGTGTGAACTTGTCCTTTATCATAAAGTCTGTATGTCTGAATAAATCAGCTGGAACTGAATCAGATCATCTCATTATTGATCCTTCTGGGCTCTGATTGGCTGATTACTGGGAAATATAAAGTCAAACTCCTGCAGGTCAGAATTGGACAAAACAAACTCAGAACTAAACTTGACAAAAATCTGTTAAGTCACATTTGATGGTTTCAATTCATCTGTTGCAAATGTTTACATATTAATCAGCCTTTTTCAATAATCTGTCAACCATTAGTCATATTGTAAAATTATTAGAGGAATTACTCTTGCAGATTTTGACTCATTCCAGGAAAAAAAATCCATAAATTCAAACTGAACCGTTAACAGCAACATGTTTAGTCAGATTTTTCTTTTCCATTTGTTTTTAACTTCATTCATATAAATCGAACCAATCAGGATTGATGAAGCTCTAAAAATCCAAAACTTGATTTATTTCAACAAATCTGTTCCTAAATTATTTATTACATGATATATTCTAGCATTCGTCAAAGTGCCTGTTTGTGTACCTTTTTCTTTCCACTAAACTTTCCATTAATAAAAGTGGCTTCAGTGCTGTGAAGCTCCTGGACTCTGCAGTTTTACACATTTTGATTTGAGGGAAATAATTAAAAATGTGGGTTTTAAATCCTCAGAAATTCACTAAAATAAGTCAAACAGTTGGAAAGTAAAGAAATAAATGAACTTTGAGTTTAAATTAATCAGCTGATTTCTTCCTTCTCTCTTCTTGTGTTCCTGATTTTAGTTGACTCTGTGCAAAAGTTTTAAACCCGGTCAACTCAAAAGGCAGATAAATCCTGTTTTTGTCCAAAATCTGTTTATGATTCAACAGTGACCTCTGACCTTTAACCCACTGTAGGAATCAGAGCCTCAGTAAATTAGTAAAAATCAGAAGGTGTTTCTGGACGTCTGAGGCTGAAAAAGCAGAACAAACATTTGATTTGACGTTTTTAGTTCTTGGTTTTATTTGTTTTCCAGCTGGAGCTTCGTCTCCTGTCAGGTTCTGCAATGCAGGAGCCGCTGCAGCCGCATGCAGGAGCCGCATGCAGGAGCCACCGCTGCAGCCGCATGCACAGTTGCTGCGGTCCAAAGCGTTGGGGTCCTGACTGTGAAGTCAAACTGTTTTCACAACTGCAGCTGATTAACTGGAGGGATGGGCCTTCATCAGAGGAAGAGGAGGAGGGCCAGTCACATCTGTGGGTTTAGTTTCTGAGCGTCTTTTAGCCGTTCGGGTCTCATGACTCCTGCAAACAGACGTCTCTGTTTATGAGCGCTGCTGTTAACAGGCAGCGTTTACGCTCAGTAAAAAACCTCTGGCTGCCGTCCAGATCTGGGAGTTTAAACGGTTCTGTTGTGAAGTTAAAGAAACAACAGCAAGAATTTGGGTTATTCAGCCCATCATAGGAGGAAAAAGTCAAAGTTTAACCCTTTATTCATTATGTCAGTTTAAAACTAAATATTTATTAGCAAGCTCCAAACCAATTATGTATATTTAGCAAACTAAATATTTAGTTTACAGGCTAAATTTTAGCTTGTAAATAAACTAAATATTAAATATTAGCCTGTAAACTCAAGCCTGCTTCCTCAGGGTGGAGACGCAGTGAGGCTTTCAGCAAGACGAGTTTTAAGGTTAAAGATCAGTCAGAGACACAATGTGTTCATCATGAGCTGCAGTGAAACCGCTCAGTGTGACTGACGGGTCAATATGACTCGGTTCTGGATCCGTTTAAAAGCCTCTTTAAGGCCTCGATGACAGAAGGACTCATTTTACTTCCAGCCGCAGACAAAAGCGCCAGTGTTGGACGGCGGTGAGGTCACAGAACAGAAACCACATCAGAAATATCACCTGACACCTGATACCAGCCAGTATCATCGGCCCGGTCCAGTCCGGCCCGGTCCGGGTCTGGTTCTGATCAGCAGCAGAATGATCCACACTAACATGAACTCTGTCGGGTCAGGCTGGTGATCCGAGACGGACAGACGCACAACTTCCCAATCAAAACCAGGAGGAAGGTCTTAGTGCTGACAATCATTCCCATGTACATGCTGCTAAATCTGTTAATGGCAGAAAAAACAACTTACCGTTACAGAAAAACCATTTATCCACTGGCCATGCTAACTAGCCTTAGCATTCACACCAGGCTATGCTAATGGGGAGAACACAGGCATGATTGACAGCGCTAAGACCGTCCTCCTGGTTCTGGTTGGTTGTTTCTAGTTTGCACAGGGAGAAGGCAGTGGATTATCTGTCTCATATGTCACAATGTAGTGACAATTTCAACAAATATGTGAAAAAATATTTTTTATGTAAACTTCATACTGTAGCTTTAATAGTAGCCTTTTAATCGACCTCTGGTCCTCCAACCCTGGGTCTGGGTTCAGCTGAAGTGAACTCTGGTTCGGTTTGAATGTGAACGCCAAGTGGACTGGACACCGCTCCAAAAGCAGGAAGTGGACTACAGCACAGGGGATTCTGGGTAAAAGCAACCAACACAAACATGCTAGCCTAGCGCTAGGGGAGAAATGGCTCCTGGTCTTGTTCCCAGTGTCTCTTTTTGTGTTGTTTCCTGTTGCAGCGCCCCCACAGGCCAGGAGGGAAACAGGTTGGTTGATTTGGCTCCGAGCAAAGAAAGAGAACCACAGCAGCTGGAGGTGGAACAGATGTTAAAGTTTTGGTTCCTAATCGGTCCGAATCTACTGGACTATTAATGTAATCCAAGTCTTGACCTGTTAAAATCAGAAAATTACCTTCACTGGATGGACAACCTGTCCACCTGCTGTGCTTTACATTAATCAGCATAGACCATAAATGACAATAATAGTGGGACGAGAGCTGAGCCTTGTGGAACCCCAAGAACCTGCCTGTCTTCACACAGAATGTCCTCAGAAGAGAACCGGTCCTGTTGACAAGGTCACCCTGAGACCCAACAGGACCGACATGTTAATGTCGGTCCTCATCAGCAGCCATTAGCAGATCGTTGGACATCCATCCGTCCATCCATCCATCCATCCATCCATCCATCCATCATCCATCCATCCATCCATCCATCCATCCATCCATCCATCATCCATCCATCCATCATCCGTCCATCCATCATCCATCCATCCATCCATCCATCCATCCATCCATCCATCCATCCATCCATCCATCCGTCCATCCATCATCCGTCCGTCCGTCCGTCCGTCCGCCCGTCCGTCCCTCCGCCCGCCCGTCCGTCCGTCCGTCCTTCCCTCCGTCCGTCCCTTCATCTTCCGTCCGCCCGCCTGTCCGACCTTCCGTCCTTCCCTCCGTCCGTCCCTTCATCTTCCGTCCGCCCGTCCGTCCCTCCGTCTTCCGTCCGCCCGACCGTCCGTCCGTCCGTCCCTCCGTCTTCCGTCCGCCCGCTCGTCCGTCCCTCCGTCTTCCGTCCTTCCGTCCGCCCGTCCGTCCGTCCGTCGGGTCGCGGGGTAGCAGCCTCAGAAGGGATCGTTGGACATTTTTACTGAAACCGTTTCACTGAGTGAAGCTTCAGAAAACCTGCATCTGAGTTCAGTTTCTACCACTTATTCAATAAATTCACTGAGAAACTCTGAGTTTCTCTGGATCTGAGAAAATGGACAGAAGTTTAGTTCAAGGTCAGTTTCACTCCAAGCGTTTTAAAATACAATTGAATGGTTGCCATGGAGATTGAACAAGCCTAGAAAAATCGAGGCAAAACTCCAGATTGTTTCTGATGAGGAATAACATCATAAGGATGGAATAGTTTTATAATCCCGGGTCATTTGGGTTAATAATGGAAAGAACGGGACTGAAAGGCTGAACTCTGAGTCTCCAAGCTGCTTTTGCTTCATGTTTCTGATTGGTTCTAGTTTGGTTCCTCTTCGCTTTCATGTTTTTATTTGCCTTATTCCACCTCGATGATCTGATGTTTTTGCCAGAACTGGTTGGAATAGTTGGAGAATCAAAGGTTTGTGGAGTTTTTGAACCTAAATCTGGATCCCAACCTGGCAGAACGAGACGAGCTGTCCTCAGTGGTAAACCAGCACACTGCAGCCGGCGCAGGAATTGGGAACGGGGGGAACTCAGAGGGGGCAGGAAGCCGGCGCTTGGCCCTGTCTGACCCCGTCTGATGTTTCCAGTGTGTGTGAACCAGTTCTCCCAGTTCACCAGAGCCGAGCGGTGGCAGGAAATGGTTTAAAGTGAGCCAGTCCTGCAGAGGTGTGACGACGTCTTCATCAGAAAAGGTTCGTTACGAGGAATGAGGGAAAACGTCCCGATGTGGTCCGGACCCGCCTGGTCCGGACCCGCCTGGTCCTGCTGATTGTATTTTTACCAGATGGGTGTTAATGGAGCTGTTCTGGAAACCATCCACACTCCCACCAGCAGTCAGCTTCCTGTTCTGGGTGTTTGTGCAGAGATTATTTCCTCTGGTTCTGCTGCAGCCAAACGTAAAGCAAACGACGGCAGATTCAAACCAGAAACCTTTGAATATTCTCTATTTTTAAACCCATTCAGAGTGAAAACTTTCATCAACTCTTATAAAATGATGAAACCCTGGAGGATTAAACAATCAGTTTCTTTAGAGAAAAAGGTTCAAACCTGATCTGCTCCCAACCAGCTGGTTTGTCGTCTTCAGCTCCAGCAGAAACAGAGGAAGGTGTAGATTTCTAAACTCATGTGGATTTGATTAAACCGTCCTGTTGGAGTCAATAATCACTGAGACAGAGGAGCTAAACTCACCAACTCCAAGGAAACAAACCCTCTCAGAAAACATCCTGCTAGTTTTCTGCTGTTTGATAATTATTCATCCATTCTGAAGTTTCTGTTTTCAAAAACTTTTAAGATCTGGTTTGGATCTTAAATGTTCAGTAAAACCTTTTTCAGGACATTGATCCGTTTCTGAAAAACTGGAATTTTTATCATTGTGATTGATAATGGCTTGACTTGTTCTTTATAGGCATTTAGTTCATTGGTAACCTGGGTAGTTGGTCGGTTGGTTGGTTGGTTGGTTGGTTGGTTGGTTGGTTGGTTGGTTGGTTGGTTGGTTGGTTGGTTGGTCATTTGGT
>SZYC01003436.1:45588-63477 GCA_010883035.1 Poeciliopsis occidentalis
TCGGTCGGTCTGTCGGTCGGTCGTCTGGTTGGTTGGTTGGTTGGTTGGTTGGTTGGTCAGTCATTTGGTTGGTTGGTTGGTCGGTCGGTCGGTCGGTCGTCTGGTTGGTTGGTTGGTTGGTTGGTTGTTTGGTTGGTTGGTTGGTTGGTTGGTCAGTCATTTGGTTGGTTGGTCGGTCGGTCGGTCGGTCGGTCATTTGGTTGGTTGTTGGCCGGCTTTTTTCATGAAACCTTTATGTTGTTTTGATCCAGCTCTTGGAACATGATCCCATCTTCTTCTCTTTGTAGCATCCATGTGTTTTAGAGCTTTGCTTTTTGACTTTGGAGACCAAAAAAAGAAATAATTTCTTCCAAGGTCATGTGGAAAGCTGAATGGTCAGTTTGATTTGGTTCTGAAATAAACTGGAGCACCACGAGTAGAAAAGGGAATAAAGTCAAAAGGCAAAGTAGCAGACTTGTTTTGGACGTTTTGTGTCCCTTAATTTAAACGTCATGATTTTTATCCAGAACTTTGTCCTTAAACTCCACAAGACTCAGGAGTCGTTTCTTCTGGGAGGAACTGAACTAAACTTCGTGAAGCACATTTTGATTCACTTACAAGAAAAGTGAAAACCAGGCCTTAGAGGTTTTCCTTCAGGACGTCTGGAGAGTCGGAGCAACGCTCCAAAGGTTTGGTTCCTACATTCAGAGCATCCGGGTTGCAGGGCAGAGACTCTCACAGCAATCAGACTCATATCAGAGGAAACACTGGAGCGATCCGCTCGCTTCTCCATCTCTGCTGCTCTCTGATCAGATGTTTGGCAGCGGATCAAAGGCAGCAGCGGCTCAGCTGGATGGACTCCAGCCTGATAAATCTGGGATTCTGCTCAGGATAATTGAGACCAACTCCAGGGCATTCTGGGTAACGGGGAGACGGGTTCACACCGAGGTCAGAGGGGATTAAAAAATGATGCTGAAACTTTTTACCTGCAGAACAAACATTGTTCTGGATAGAAATAAAGCAATAAAAATGAAAAACTGAAACCTGCAGCAGGAACGGCTCCTCTGTGAGGAAATCTGCAGAAATTCTAGTTTTGACCGTAAAACAGGAAACATCATGAAATATTATCTGAAAAGTCAGCAGTTTGTCCACAGTGATGCTAAAAACTATTTTATTAGAAAGTTAAGGTAAAACATGTAAATAGATCAAGTTTCATAAACTTCGTTAAATGATTGTGTTGTTAAAGTTGGAGCTGCTTTCAGTTTTTTCAGTGTGAGGAAGAACCGGAGTTTTCACAGCATCAGTTTGGTTTGAAGCTTTTTCTTCTGCTTCTGCAGAAACAGAGTGAAACTCTGAGGGGGCAAAAAGTTTTCCCACCTCAGTCTGTTTTCTGCTGCAGCGTTTCCTCCCGAGTTGCAGGTTCGAGTCCAGGTCAGCTGCGCTCCAATTGCGCTCTTATCTGCTTCCTCCCGCAGATATTTGCATATTTTGGCTGTTATCGGCGGCAGGACGCCGTGAGACGTCGCCTCTGTGTGGAGCTGGTTCAGTTTGTTTTCAGAGCCCTGAAGTTCCTCTCACGGTTGGTGACTCTGATCTGAACTCTGATCCATCTCCAAACGTTTATCCAACATTTTGCTCATCAGAGCATCGACCCAGAAATTCTTTAGTTGCATTTGCTTCTCACACTTTTTCTGAAACTAAACTAAAGAACATAAAAATAACATGATTTTGTTTAGAAATAACCAACAAATATTAAAAGCTTTTAGATTATCTACTAACTGCTTTTAAAGCTGGTCGGTCTCTGGCGCCGCCTGCTGGACACGAACTGTTACTTTGAAGCAATTACAGAAAATACACTGAATTAGATAATCTGTTATCTTTATTTATTTAACAGCAGTTAAAAAACACACGGATTAAACAATTTAAGCATAATTAATACGTCACAATATCACTAAAAATATGAATAAACTGATCAAATGAGATTTTTCATGTTTATATTTTTAACAGAATAATAAACAAGGTTGAATTAATTAAATATTTTAAAATCACAAAAAAGAAAATGCTGTATGTTTTTTTGGTAAATGATTAGCAGTTCTCCACAAAACAAAAACTAAACAAAAACTCTGAAAAAGTTCCACCGCAGTTTTGTTTGCACACATTTTATAAACTGGGAGCCACGAAGAGAGAAAATGCAGCGCAAGGCTGCAGCAGCATGTCTCCGGCTGCAGCAGCTTGTCTCCGGCTGCAGCAGCTTGTCTCCGGCTGCAGCAGCTTGTCTCCGGCTGCAGCAGCGGCTCAAACATGCAAAGCATGACGCAGCAGAGTCTGCTCAGAGCATCACCTGCTGCAGGAGGCAAGCAGACTTTATCTTCCCAGATATAGAAACTGTTTTCTGGATGGATGTAGAAAAACTAACCGTCTGATTATTTTCATGAGGTTTAATATTTATTAGCTTAAGTTCTGTCAACCTCTAAACTACAGACAACGTCACATTTTTTATGCAGTTTCACAATTTTTCATGTGAAATTAAAACATCATCAAAACAGCCGGAAGCAGCATAAATGTTCAACATCCAGGTTTTATTGAGTGTTTTTCTGACGTCACATACAAAACAACACAGATGAAATAGCCTGTTTATTCATCAGTCTGGCTTTTATTCTGAAAGGACAGCTTATACAGGAAGTTTGATAGGTATACTTTACATTTTTTTAAATCATTTTTAGACTCTTTTGGAGAAAGCCAGATTTTTAGAAGAATCTAAAATGTTTTTCCACCGCTGATTCAAACCTGATCAAATCCGCATGATTCCTGCTTTTTAAAAACTTGAAGGTTTTTCAGAATAAAAGCAGATCTGACCGGAACAACCACACGTTTTACATCGAGTCCATTTATTTTACCAGGAAGCAGCTTAACAAACATCGACCCACCAAACTCAGAGCAAAGCGGCAAAACTTTCAGCACAAACTATTCCACTTAAACACGACACTAAAACACGATCTACGGCACAGCGACGGTTCTGAGGCTAAAGTCACAGGTTCCAACGTCAGTCTTAAAGGGACGGAAACAACATTAACAAACTGGTACAACATGATGCGACGCATATGAAGAAGGTGTGACCGCTGGTTTTACTGGTCGCTTAACATGACCAGGGGGTGAAAGTACTGGAGTGTAGTACCGAGTTACACCACTAGGTGGCAGTAGACAGGCCTCACCGATAAAATGCACAAATAGTAAAGTTTCCGTCTTATATTTAACTAAATGTAGCTAATGTCCACCAACGACACGGTGATGATTTCAATAAAGTGTTTATCATGCAACATTTGTTAACTAGGCTTTATTAACACTAAGTTTTAAGAGTGAAATAACCGTTCTACTGTGTTAGCATTTTTGGTGCTAACATGCTAGTTGCCCCGCTAGCTTAGCACCTAACTGCTAAAACCGTTAGCGGGGGAAAGCACCAGCTTGATTCATGATGCTACAGGCATAAAATGATGCATTTAATGGTGTTAAAACTTCTGTTTAAAATAAAAAGTGATATAAAGAATTTGCACTGAGTGTAATAGTAATATGACATGTTTTATGTTTAACTCGGCCTAGCATGACGCTGTAGCTCCCAAATGTAAACTAAAGTGAGAAACACTTCCGCTAATGCACCAACAGGAGGAGTAAACGCTTTAGCATTTTGGCTGACTTTGAGAATACCTAGGCTTTCCATAATTTACTTGGTTATTTTGTTGTTTCAGTTGAATAAAGTTTGACATCTGAGTAATGTCAGTGTATGCTGGAGCATGTGTCACTGACAACATGGTTGAAGCTTGTGCTTTAGCATTAGCTTTCATTAAATACTGTGCTGGCATTGCTCTTTAGTGGTTGCTGAACTAATACTTGTGATTAGTGCTGTAGGGTTAGCACAAATAACGTTTTACTCAATGGTGCCCTGACGCTGAAGACCCCGGTCCTGGTTCATTCACAGGTTCCTGAAGAACCTGGAGCTAAAGATACATTAAAATAGAGTGGTTGAGGACTCCGTCTCTTGAAGACAGGAGTTGGTTCCTACAGACGAGAACATCACAATAACAACATGCAGCAGATTGTTTACGACACTACAAATCATGCAACTACAGAAGTTGGCTCTCCTTCGTCTTCCTCATGCGGTCACAGGATGCTCTCGCGCTCCTCGCCGAAGGTGACGGTGTCAGAGGACACGGTGCAGATCTCTGGAGGATCACCGGGTTTCAGGCCCCTCTTCAGATGGACCACTCGGACGTTCTCGTTGTTGGGGCCAGGCCTGGTGGTGGTGGAGGTCGGAGGGATGATGACCTCTCCAGTGGAGGTCTGGTTGGAGGAGGTGGAGCTTTCAGCGGGCGGGCGTGGTCGGCTTCCCTGCTGGGCGTTGGTGTTGTTGTTCAGGGTGACGTTGCTGGGCGTGCGGTTGAGGTTGTAGCTCCTGGAGGAGGTCCAGCTTTCCTCAGGGCTGCTGGCCAGCAGGCTGCACTGATCTTCGGAGCAGATGGACATGCGGGTCACGGTGGGGTCCTGGAGGCCGCTCAGGCTGCTGGGTATGCCGCGCTTCCTGGCAGCGCTCTCCTCGTCCAGCTCGATCAAGTTGGCCCTCTCCAGCTGCGACAGGTCAGCCTCCTCGTCCTGAAGCGAGTGGTTGGGCGAGCTTTCGTTGGAGCGCACGCCAGAGTCAGACGAATCCTTCTTATCCAACATGCCGTCTGAAAGGTAATCCTTCCCCTTCAGCGCGAGTGACCCGCCGGGCAGCTTGGGATCGACCGGCTTCTTGCCGTCTTTCGGCAGGAGGGGGTTGTCGGACTCTTCGGACTCCTCGTCGTCACTAGTCAGCTTCTGGTAGCGCAGACTGCCACTACTGGCCTTCACTTTCAGGTCGCCGGCGCCCTGGAACAGCCCGCCTCTCTCGGCCGATAGCTTGCGGGTCAGCAGCGACTTTGAGGAACCGCCCTTCTCATCCTCTTCGGTGATCGGATCCAGAGCGTCGCCACTGGAGGTGAAGTCAGTGTTGTCAGCTGGTACTTTGGTGTTGCTTCTCTTGTTGAAGGACTTTCGTCCATCTTGCTCGGTGCTGTCCTTGCTCTTGTCCCCCGCTGATGATGTCATGAACTGCCCCGGTTGCGGTTGGACGGGCTTCTCCCCGACTCCGCTCATCTCCAGCTGCGCCATCTGGGCGATGTACTCCTGGTAGGCGTTGCGATACTCGGCCTGCTGCTTGTCGGTGAGCTTGCCGATGTCGTTGGAGGACTCCTGCGAGTTCAGGCTGGTCATGCTGGCCGTTCGGTGAGCGCCACCCTGTGGACGGAGGGTGGAACAACAGTTAGCAGCTGACATCATGGTTCTGCTGGGCGGTTCTGAGGGGACTCACCATCCAGGGCATGTTTCCGGGTCGCGGCGCCTCGTCCAAACCCACGCCGCTCAGCTCCTCAAAGCTCAGATTGAAGCTGTACATCGGTGACGCGTCGGCGTTGGCGGCTCCGGCGAGAGGCGGCGCCAGGGTCCGCCTTCCGACCTCCGTGGGGATACCGACAACGCTGCCTTGCTCACTGGCGGTTTCCTCATGCAGCACTTGACTCTCGATATGACGCATCTCCAGGATCTGCAGCAGAATGAAGGAGAGCCATGAAACCCGGACCTGCTCTGTGTTCAGAACTGCTACCGGATGGGCCGACACCGACCGTGGCTCTGAAGAGCTGCCAGTCTCCAAAGTTCATGTTCATCTCCTTCTTCAGCTCATCAATGTTGCACTGGGACAGAACTCTGCCGTTCACGTTGGCCTGCAGACAGAACATCAACACGCCGGCGTTAGCCTCAGCCCGGCGGCGCCGCCGCAGTCAGAGCGGGTCGGGATGCGGACCTTCTTGATGGTGGCGGTGTACTGGGCCACCATGCTCTGGTCGATGCCCTCGGTCTGCCGCACGCGCTCGCAGACACCGTCTGTCGTCATGGAGCTGAGGAGGACGGCGGGAGCGCCCGACACGACCGACGCCGAGCCCTGGAGGCGAACAGAACCAGCTGTTACAAACCGGACCGACAGAACTTCATGTGATCTGAGTATTTATCATCAGTGTTGTCACGGAAACACGGGTCAGTAATTAGCTGCCAGGAAGTGGGAATGCATCAGGAAGATGGATTCCAGCTAAAATCAGCGAAACGGAGAAACGGAGAAACTGAGAGGCTCAAACCAACAATTTAATCAGGATCATGCAAACAGATCTGGTTACCCTGGAGATCATAAGTAATACCTTAACAACGTCCGAAACGTTATTATTATTATGATGATTGTAATGTAATCATCATAATGAAAAAAATAGTAATATACTTTAAAAAATGATGCTATAAAATTTAGTGAAGTTAATATTTGGATATAAAGTTAAAAGGAAAATAGAATATTTAGTTTTTACATTATTAATATATTTATAAGAAAATATTAATAATGTGCACTAATATTATTGTTAAATGACATAATATTTGAAAAAACAATACATTAGTATTTATTAGTTATTTTAAGGATGTTAATAATGATAATGTAATAATAAACTACTAAATACAATTTCCTTTGAATGGTAAACAAGAAAATATTTAAATATTTAGTCATAGTAATAATAATAACATTACTATTGGTTCGGTAATATTTCACAATATTAATAAAAGTAATCATTAAATTACATATGTTAATATTCTTATTTAGTTATCATTTATTAAATATTTTAAGAAAATTAAAATAATGCAATAATTAAAAGAGACAAATACAAATTTCTCTCTTTAAATGAAACTGCAGTGAAGTTAAACTAAATCAAGGCTACAACATTTTTTAAATATTTCGCCATAATAAATAAATTATTGTCATTATAATAAGACAATAAAAACTGACAGTCACCTAATTTTTAAATTATGCACATTTATTTTAATTAGATTTTAGTGAATGTACCACTGATATTAATAATGAAGGGAAATTTTTTTTAAGCTGAATCTAAATAGTTGGATTCACTTTTTATCTTAATAATAAACATTTGCTGTTTTAATCTGAAATCCTCCAGTATTTGAAATAATCCCTGAGTCAGGGTCAAAGTGCAGGGTGGGGGTGAACCGTACGTTTCTCCAACAGGTGAGAAAGTTTCCAGTGCAAGTGAAGCTACAGGTTGTCCAGACAAGGTGCATGCTGGGAAACCGACTCTTTATGTCCACAGAATCCAGTTAATCTGTGGAGGTTTCAGTTTAGAAATGATCAAATTAAAGAAATATGAGCAGATGCTAATGGGTAGCTGGCCGGACGCTAATCGTCTCGTATTTTAAAATGCAGAGGACTTCTGTGGACATATGAGGGCCGGGGTGGGGGACGTCCAACATGGAGGGTTCAGTACCTGCTTCCTTTTAAAAGATGAACTCTTAGACTGCAGACAGACAGACAGACAGACAGGCGAGGGATGGACACATCAGAAAATGAATCTGATCACAAACATCAGCAGCTCTGACAGAAACCAACCCACGGGAGAGGAAATGGAGGAAAAACAGAAGAAGAAGAAACTAAAAGCCTGAGGTCTGACTCTGCAGACCTGATGTCAACCTGGAGATAACAGAATCTGACGTAAATTTAATCATCATGAATCATTTATAATGTTTGTTGAGGATCAGCTGCTTCAGCTTCCCCCGACCTGCTGAGCAGCTGCTGGATATTTCGATCTGAACTGCAGCTAATTTCACCTGGCTTTCCTGTGGTGATGTCAGAACACCTGGACAGGTGAGTTTGGTGAGTCAAGTCTCTGATTTTTACTGATTCTTCACTTGGATGACTTACTGCTGCAGCGGCGCCGGCGTCCCGGCTGAAGGAGACTTTGGGCGGCGGCCGCAGGTGAAGATGTGGAGGGAATGGAGCCACGAACGGGCGTGGCAGCTGGTAGAGGTGGTGGGAGAAATATGGCTGAACGGGGGTGAAAACCAAAATAAGGGTCATGGATGGAGGCGCTCAACAGAAAATAAACTGAATCTCTCAGAGATTCACTGCAAAACATGGAAATTAAACCAAAATGATGAAAAGAAATGAATGAAAACAAAGAAGGAGGTCATATGACATGATGACATCACAGGCAGGTGGGCGGGGCTCGGACTCACCCTGTTGTAGAAGGGATGCTGCGGGCCGGCCATGCCGCTGTAGTAGCTGCTGTGCGGCTGCGGGGAGATGACGCCCCCTACAGGCGGGTTGAAGGGCCCGCTGAAGGAGGCAGAGGGCGAGCAGGCGGACGACACCTGGCTGTAGACGGAGGTGGGGCGGGGCTGGGCCTCCTGCAGCGGCATGGCGGGGTACGTGACCCCGCCCAGGTTCATCTGCTCCCGCGCCGCACGCACATCTGGAACGAGACGGAAAACATCTGGGATGAAACATCAAACAGAAACAGAACCGGATCCAAACTAAAAGTCCAAGAAAAGACAAATAAAACTGGATCAAACATCTGATTCAAACTGGAGCGTCTGATCCAGGCCTGGTTCTGGAGCTCTGACCTGCGATGATCTCCCTCAGCTTGGGGTCCAGGTTGACAGTGCAGGGCAGGAAGGTGCGGACGTCCCTGGCGGTCAGGACCGGTGTCCGTGACGACAGGAAGACCTCGAAGCTGCGGACGTCGCCGTCGATCTCCAGCAGAGGCTCCACGTCTTTGGTGGTGGGGATGTTCTTGGACACCCTGAGGAGCAGAGGACAGCAGCGGTTCAGACGGCGGGCCGGGCCTGCGGCAGCGGCGGGAGGTGAATGTGCCCTCTGACCTTTCGTAAATGCTCTTGAGCGCGGCCTGGTCGGGGACGCCGTCGGTCTCCTCCAGGTACAGGATGAGCCAGGATGTCCTGTAGGGCCACTGCTCCGTCAGGTTGATCCAGGACGCCAGTCGGTCCCAGTTGAAGCTGATCTGATTGGCTCTCAGGAGGCGACCTGGACAGGAAGGGGCGGAGTCAGACGTGACATGATGACTGTATGATAACCTGAGGTCAAAATATTATATGGCTGAAAAACGTATCATAATATCAGCATGTTATATCAGTCGATATTGATAATTATCAATTAACTTTTAGTTTGAAATATCTGAAATCGAGCCGAACTGGTGACGTGTCATTTCCTGTTTCATCCATCGTTCTCAGTAAACCCAGTTGAGGCTCGGCGGCAAAACCTCAAACTGCTGCTGTGCAAGTTATTCTACTGGCTGTCGCTAGGCAACAACAGTGAGCGAGTGAGTTAGTTGTTGCTAGGTAACCAAAGAGCCAGTTTTAATCAGAAATATGAATGCTTGTTTACAAAGTACGTACGTAGGACTCTGTATTTTTACCTTTCGCATAAATAAGTTTATAAATCCAACGGCTCCAAAACACTCTGCAGAAAAGATGTTACTTGTTTCACGAATGCTAAATGCTAAAAGCAGCTCGTTTATTTGAAGGCAGCATAAACTTAACCGCCAACTGGCCCATGCCTGGTATCCAGGTGTGAGGCGGCACCGAGGACGAGGGCGGGGCCTACCTGTGACGGAGACGATGTTGAGCAGCCGCCTCATGGTCTGCGGGCTGATGTCGCTGAACCAGTCCTCTGTCACCATCAGCTTCGTCAGGTCGAACGACATCTGGCGCGTCACCGAGCGCTGCACCTGGCGCCGCCGGTACGTGTCCTGCAGCGGCGCAACACAAGTCACATGACCTCAAGCAGCTGGAGGGCCAGTCAAAGTCCCAGTTACCTCCCAGTCCGACTCACCCGGCGGTTCAGCGTCGTCTTGCTGCCGAACTTTGTTAACTCTCCCAAACTATGCTGAGACAACTTCCTGTCCAGCTCTTCATGCCAACCCACTGAAATCACACAACACACTATTAAGATGTTTTAAGACCTTTATGAACGGCACTGAATACCTATGGAAGCACAGAAATGTGCTAACATTTTCCAGCCGACTGGTGATAATAGATGCAAAACGTTAGTTTGCTAGCAAGCAAGTTAGCAGGAATATATTAGCAGCTAGTTAGCAGTAGCTTCAACTGCCTCCAGTCTCTCAAACTTAAACGTTTGGAGAGACTCAAACTTTCTAGTGTCTCTTAAAAATTTGAGACTCAGACTTTTGCCAAAAGTCCCACAATAAAAAAATTCATAGAATATATGATATTAAATGGACCTGGCATGACTAAATTGAAGACCTGTGATTAACATATTTAATTTAATTCAGAAAGACTGTATTGATCCCAAATTAAAAACGTAAATTAAATGTTTTTAACATATTAATTTAAGACTTTTTTTTAGAAGCAAACTTACTTTTTAAAAGGTTTTTAAGACATTTTAAGGCCCTAATTTTACAAACATGAAATTAAGACATTTTAAAAATGTGTGGACATGCTGCTTGCTTCCTTTCTCGTTGTCATGGTCACCTTCAGAGTTGGCGGCGTCCCCGTTGGCGGGCGCGGCGGCGCACATCTTCCTGGCGCTGGACAGCCCCCTGCTGTTGAGGAAGACGGGCAGGTGGACGATGTTCCTCATGTAGTCGTGTCCGTTGATGTTGGAGTCTCTCAGGACGCTGTTCAGGTTCTGGTTGATGGCTTTGATGATGATGTGAGGATCGCTGGCGAAGATGGAGATGAACGGACCTTTGGAGAACAAAACCCGGACCTGCAGCAGGCGGAGAAGAAAGCCGTGTTAACTAGGAGTTCCTCAGGGCTGCGTATTCATGTCCATGTAGTTCAGTCAGCATCTTCTCACCGTGTCCAGCATCTGCAGGACTTTATCCTGCTCACAGGAGTCCAGACCGTCGATGACGACCACCAGCCGGGTCTGGTGCTGCGTGAAGCTGTCGATGGTCTTCGCCATCCTCGCCATCAGCTCCACCTCCTGCTTCAACACCTGAAGAAGAGAAACAGCAAAGTCTGTAGCATTAAAACTCCTTCAGACATGATGGCGCTCCTGCTGAAATATGCCTGTGAAAATAAGAATTAAACAAAAAAAAAGTAAATCAATAAAGTGAAAATGTAAAAATAAAAAGTTATACAAAAAAAATTAAATACAAAAAAATAAATTTAGTGCCAGCAAAGATACCAAAAATATAATAAAAATGAATAAACAAAATCAAAGCAACAAAGTTCCTGTCAGAAAAAATAATGATAAAAATATTAAAATAAAAAAATACTGATTAAAAAAAACAACTAAAAACAAATTAAATAATAAAAAAAACATAAAAAATAATTTCCTGCCAGGAAAAATCAATGACAAAAAATAATAAAAAATAATAAAATTAAAGTCATGCATAAATGAGCAAAATAAAAACAAATAAAAAAGCTAAAACTAAATAGTGATAAAAGGAAAAGAAAATAAATAAAAAGTTCTGGGCGGGCTGAAAGCTGGAATCCCGTCGGACCTTCATGAAGCCCTCGCTCTTCAGTTTGTGCATCCTGTTGGCGGCGCCGTGGAGCCTCTTCCTCTGCGAGTTCAGCACAGAGTCCGTGACCTGCCACCACGTCTTGCAGTTGAGCAGCAGGGCGAGGCCGACCACGCTGCCGATGGCGATCAGCACGGCGTTCACCGTCTGGTTCTCGCCGTCCACCTTGAAGACGGCCAGCAGCGCCATGCCGGTGATCAGGCAGGCCAGGACGAAGACGAACAGGATGAAGGACGGCACACAGCACGTCTTCTTCCACTTCTTTTTGCCTGCAGGAGGACAGAGAGGAAGAACTGCACTGTAAAAATATACACATGACGTAAAACAAATATTACAGGCAAATATAGAAATGTTGACATAAAACTGATCAAAGATTCTTGAAAAGGATCTAAAACATCATGGTGAATGTCTTGAATAAAACTCAACAGAATCGATAACAGAATCGGGATCAATAAATTCCTCTCAGCTTCCATCCCGACTCGTCCGGATCGTCTCACCTGGCGCCTCCTCCGTCTTAAACACCCTGAAGAGTCGTGTTGCTAGGAAACCAAACTCTCTCTCGCAGGCGTCCGAAAGCGTTGCGATCATCTCCGCCATGGACGTCTCTCCTCCCACGCTGGACAGACGGTTGTAGTCTGTGAACAGGAACCTGCAGAGGAGGTCAGAGGTCAGAGTATCATCAGCGCTCAGATATTACTTCCATCTTGCTGCTGTCTGTTTCTGGTTGATTTTTTTCCAATGGTGTCAGAATGATATCGATAAATATCGGTTATTGGCCAAAACGGTAATATTAATATTGGATACTGATATTTTTATATCAGTACATTCCTGATTTTTACCTGTCAAAACTCATTTAAAACTTGTTATTTGTATTTAATGTTTGTAACTGAAGCAAATGTTTGATTTTAATGCTTGCACTTCCTGTCTTCCACACTTTGCAGATGACATTTTTCTGCTCTGGTTTTGCTGTTTAGCTCTCCTGCGGTCTTAACAGATGTGAGTCTTTTCTCCAGATCCGACTGTGACGTCTGCCACGCTCCTCCTGAGCGTTGAGCTAAAGTCCAGATAACGGATATTATTACACCTGCCTTTTTAAAAAGCCTTTGTATTCTTTGCCACGCTGCTTCCCATCTGCTCTGCTTTGATGCCGGCCAGTTACGCCATCAACAAGCGTCACTGTGGTTCGCTGGCATCTCCATGGTTTCTACCATATTTATGAGGCATTCCCACCAGGCTGTGAGCGACGTGCGTTACCTGACAGGCAGGGCTCTGGTGCTCTGCTCTGGCAGCTCTGGCGGGTTGACAAACATCAGCCTCAGCAGCAGCTCCAGGTAGCCGATGTGTCGGGCCAGGCGCGTGCTCAGCAGCCACGCCCACGTCCAGTTGTCGCCATCGCGCCGCCCGCCGAAGTACACCACCACTGTGGAGCAAACGCATTGCTCCATCAGCAGTTCCTCTACAGGAGGAGGAAGAGAATAAACCCTGACAGACCGAAGAAGAGGTAGAGCAGCGCCAGCAGGCTGAGGGAGATGGCCATGGCGAGCCTGGGGTCGACGGTGAAGCCGAGGACGACGGCGACGGAGCCGCAGAACAGCAGAGACAGGAAGACGACGAGCCAGGAGAACTGGAAGAGCGGCTCGATCTGCTGACCGGCAAACGTCTTCATCTCATCTGAGGAGGAGGAGGAGGAAGAGGACGAGGAGGAGGAGGAGGAGGAGGAGGAGAAGAAGGAGGAGGATTTATTACTGTTATCAATAATGTATCAATAATGTTTATGGCACAATTTTACATTCCAGAGCAGGGACAAGAAAAGCTAAAATGTAACAACACACACGTCACATCCGACTGTCCAATCAAACCTTATAGTTTATCAAACAAATTGTGCAGTTTGAATATTAAGCACTTCTAAGGATTTTGTACAGAAATATACCAAACCTTAAAAATAAAATTTCTTATCACAAGAATTGTAATTTATTGCTGTCTCAATAAATGTAATTTAATGATGTTAAATAAAAAACACATTATTTTGAAGTGTAATTCTGTCAACATTTTGCCCCACAAGAGCATCAATAAATGTCAGTAAATTTGATTAAGTGAGTTACTGTTTATCAATCAAACTTCTTTAAGCAAGAAACTTAAATGCTAACATTTGTCAACAGCTTTATTTATGTTTGTGGTGACATGAACCATAAAGTTACCTAAAAATTTAGCTTTTACCATAATTTTTTATCATTATCACAGTAAAACCACTGTCTGCTAGTGTCTGTGTCTGTGTGTGTGTGTGTGTGTGTGTGTGTGCGTGTGTGTGTTTGTGTGTGTATCTGTGTGTGCGTGTGTGTGTGTGTGTTTGTGTGTGTATCTGTGTGCGTGTGTGTTTGTGTGCGTGTGCGTGTGTGTTTGTGTGTGTATCTGTGTGTTTGTGTGTGTATCTGTGCGTGTGTGTGCTGACCCTCCAGTTTCTTGAGCAGGAAGGACTTGCCGGACCCCCACTGGGCGTACAGACCCACGCAGATGGGCGGCTGCATGGTGGGTTCGCTCAGGATGTCGGCCAGAGCCGAGCTGTACAGGTCGTAGCCCAGCATGTCGCCGTCCGTCTCTGTGGGCGACAGGTGACCTGTGGGGGGCGGGGCACATGAGAGCTCAGGTTACATCTAGGAACGGGTCACGAATCGTCAGGGAGGAGGAAGACGTACGAGCGCCAAAGATCTGGGTGAGGATGCTCTTCTGGTGGCTGCAGTCGATGTTGTACGGCGTCTCTCCGGCCTTGTTGGGCCGGTACAGCAGGCGGCCATCTTTGGGGTTGCGGAGCAGCAGCTCGGCGAGGCGGCGGCTCCGGCCGCGGATGGCGACGTGGAGCGGAGTGTCTCCTTTCTGGGCAAACGAACAGAAGCAACGAGGAAGTCATTGGCGTGTCTGTACCTGCGTTTCCATGACAAATGAGCACAAATCTTTGTCTGCTAGTGTAAAAAAAACATTTCACAATTGTGGTGTTTTTATTTAATAAGACATTAAATTAAAAATGCATGAATAATGTTGTTCAGATGATAAGTCGTTAAAAGCCATGGCAGAGACACATATAAACAGCTAAATAAGATGTATTCATAATTCAGTCATCAGCCAATCAGAGGAGACGTTGGCGCCTCGTTGGAGCAACAAGCTCCGCCTACTTGACAGCGGCTACGAAAGCAGCATTCTGGGGGAATTTTAGTCATCCATTTTACATTAGAGCTGTGAATTTAACACGGAATGACACAACCTTTTATGAACCATGAAGAAGAACCACTTCCTGTCGTCGTCTTTGTGGTTTTCGGCAGTAGCAACATCTGGATGTTGATCACGATTCGTTTGATGTGAAAAAAGTTTTTCCACTCCAGTTCAGTGAAATACATCTATTTCGATACGTCTGAAAAGCTGCCTCAGTTTTTGTTTTTTAGATTAATGTGTTTTCATTAAGCTAATTAATTTTTATAGTTTCTGTTTGTGTAATTCTGCTGTTAATGGAAATGCAGTTTGTGTTTGGAGGTTTTGAGTCTCCCACCTTGTCCACAGCCGATACTTTGGCTCCTTTATCCAGCAGCAGCTCCACGATGTCGATGTTCCTCATCTTAGTGGCTTTGATCAGCGGCGTTTCTCCGTCCTGACGGGAAAACACACACTCATCATTGATGCGATCAGCCCGGTGTGTGAACGCTCTGGGATCCAGTGGATTCACCTTGGTGCACGTCTCGGTGTCGGGGTTGCACTGCAGGATGTCCCGGACCATGGTGGCGTTTCCCTTCTCCACGGCCCAGTACAGAGCCGTCTTGTTCTCCTGGAGACGCAAACGGTCCGACAAAAACATGAGGAAGGAAGTCTGCTAACAACAAACAAGCTAAAACATGCAGAGGACGTTAGCTAGTTCATAATTCACCAACATTCTGGAACCAGAATGTCAGTTTATGTGATTTTATCACTTAATCTCTTTTATTTTCCAACATGTTGATGGGCTGCAGCATCGAAAAGCTGTCAAAAGGTTTTAGGAAAAGTGCACCAAAGTGGGCGGAGCCAGAAGCACAGAGGGGCGTGGCCAAGTCAACTTTCAGACAATTGACTCTCAACAAAAATATGTCCTTAAAACCTGCCAACTTTTTTCAAAAAAGAGACTAGGAATGAATCTAGCAACTTTTTTTTCTCAAAATAGTGACTAGCGACTCCTTAAAGTTTCATGTTTATGATCTGAGTTACTCAGATCTTCACTTTGCAGCCAGGAAACAGCATGGAGTAACGATCTGCCCAGGAAATCAAGCAAAAAGTCTCTTAAATTGAAACGTTGTTGTATACCACCAGCAGGTTGGTATCAGAGAAACTGATCTCTGAGGTCCATTAACTCTTAGATTCTTAACATGGACACAATGAAAACTTTTCTACAAGAGCTTGAATCCATTTGAAGGGTTTTGTGTTGAAGAGCAAAACAGGAGAAAGTTGTCATTTATACAAAAACTAATAAAATACATTAAAGTTTCCAGCTGTTACAGTGATGCTCCAGTAGTTTTTGACCTTTGACCTGCTGGTTGGATCTCACCTGTCCTCTGATGTCGATGTCGGCGTATTTGTGCAGCAGCGCTCTGACGATCTCCACATGGCCGCCCCTCACCGCTCCGATCAGAACCGTGTCCCCACTCTGCGAACACACGCTGTGCCGTTAGCTTCCCAGTGGAGCAGAACCGGAACCAGAACCGCTCGGGTCCTAACAGACGGCGCCTCACCCGGTCGGGGATGTTGACGTACGTCCCGGCGTCCAGCAGGTCCTGGACGATCTCGGTGTGGCCCTCCTTGGCGGCGATCATCAGCGCCGTGTTGCCGTCCTTGTCGGTCATGTTGACGTTGGGGTTCCTCTTCAGCAGCTCCTTCACCACCTCCGTGTAGCCGCCCTTCACCGCCACAATCAGCGCCGTCATGGAGTTCTGAGGAGACCAGAGTCTGTTGGTTCAGCAGCAGAAATATCTGCACTAAATGAGACCAATTTCTGAACAGTTAGACTAATATACTAATAGACTAATCAATTATTCTGATGATTATTTGACTATTCTAACAATTAATCGGATAAAAACTATTGGCGCTTTCTGCAGATTTTTATTTAACCACTTAAGATTATAATCAATGTTAAAATACATAAAAATGCAAATAAAAAAATAGTTTAATTTACTTTTTAAATAACAAACTCAACATTTAATTGCCTAAACTGCATTAACAGCATTCCTTTAGTGAACACTGGATCATTTGCAGCACAGGATGCAAATACACGTAAAAAGCTGACTGACATCAACATGCTGTTGTGCTGATCTGATGATTATATTTTGGAAAAGATGGTCCTGGGATTATTTTACAGAATCTGAACTAGATGAAGATAAATCTCTCTTCAGGAGTTCTTGGTAGAACAGATATTTTTCATCTTGAAAGGAAAATGGTTGTATTTTTGACACAGTTGGCCTGGTTACTGCTCTGTGTGTCGTTCTTTCATCAAAGCATCTAATAATCCAGTTCTGTTCAAACGGCCCAGTTTGGGTTTCAGTTGTTCAGCAGAAATGTTTTCAATTTGTTTAGTCTCCTGTACGGTGGCTGTGTGTGGACATACCGCCCCCTCCTGGTCGACGTCGGCTCCTTTCTCCAGCAGGTGCATCACGCAGTCGTAGTGTCCCTTCCTGGAGGCCCAGATCAGAGAGGTGGTGCCGTACTGTCCACAGACACACACAGGGTGGTTCAGAGACAACATGGCTGCCGGTCATGATTCATTCTGCCTCTGACTGAGCATCACCTTGTCTGAACAGTTGACTTTAGCTCCGTGCTCCAGCAGTAGCTTGACAATGTCTCCGTGTCCCCGTCCCGCCGCCCAGATGATGGGATACACGCTGTACTGCTCAGACAGGAGGAAGACTAGAGCATGAGGGGCTAACGCTCTGTGGCGGGTCAGCAACATGTGGGGGTCTCACCTGTCCTGTGGTGTTGGGATTGGCTCCGTGCTCCAGCAGCATCTGGGTCACCTCCACTCGACCTTTATAAGCCGCCCACATCAGCGCCGTCCAGCCGCCCTGAACCACACAACCTCATCTTAAACACACATCCACAGCACATCTGCTCCAACTACGTTTCCCATGAGGCATTGCTCCCACCATGTCTCTGTGCTCGATGTAGGCGCTGCTCTCCAGCAGCTCCTTCACCACCTCCAGGTGGCCCTCTTTGGCTGCAGAGATCAGAGCCGACCAGCAGTCCTGGAAACACAGGAAGCTATCGTCACCATGGAAACAGCACATAATCGACCCACTGTGTCCTAGCAACCACACAGGATGGAATAAAAACACAGAGGGGCGTTTGGTTTGCTCACCACGTCGTCCAGGTTGACGTTGGCTCCCCTCCTGATGAGCTCCTGGACAATGTCCAGGCTGCCCTGCTCCGCCGCCAGCATCAGCGGCGTCTGGCCGTTCTGCAAACACACACACACACACACACACACACACACACACACACACAC
>SZYC01003436.1:63877-75388 GCA_010883035.1 Poeciliopsis occidentalis
GCGGTGTAATGCGGTGTGATGTGGTGTAATGCAGTGTAATGCGGTGTGATGCAGTGTAATGCGGTGTCATGCGGTGCGATGCAGTGTAATGCGGTGTAATGCGGTGTGATGCAGTGTAATGCGGTGTCATGCGGTACGATGCAGTGTAATGCGGTGTCATGCGGTGCGATGCGGTGTAATGCGGTGTAATGCGGTGTGATGCTGTGCGATGCAGTGTAATGCGGTGTCATGCGGTGCGATGCAGTGTAATGCGGTGCGATGCGGTGCTGTACGTACATCACTGCGTCCGTCCACCTCCTTGAAGCGGTCCAGGTGAGCCTTCAGGGCAGCCAGGTTCTCCTCTTCTACGTAGCTGAACAGGTTCTGGATGGCCAGAGTGGTCATCTTGATGGACGTGGTGGTGTCCATGTCTGCGGTTTCTCACAGCGCCCCCTTCTGGAAGACAGAGGGGTTTCAAACACCTCCAGAAGTTCACAGGTCTTTAAAATAAAAATAAAAGATGAGTGACTCCAGAGCTTCCTGCTGCGTCAGGAACCGTTTGAACCTGATGAGCTAAAGCTGCTGCAGCTGATATGAAGGCCTGAGCTGACCCCAGATCAGCCTGCTGCCTCCGCGCCCCGCCGATAAACACTTCAGTGGGGGCTGGATCTCATTTTCCATTACAGCCAGACGGTAAAATGGGGAGCTGTCGCCATGACAACAGCCTACACATCTCCCATACAAAGAGGGAGCCCAGTGACTGAATGTTAATGCAAATGAGCTAACAGGGCGTTAGCTACCAGCTGAATCTGGGAGTTCAAACCTGAGAACTGGGTGTGGACCCTTAATGTTCACCCTGACGCCGCAAAAATCCCTAAACGCAGCAATCTGGGGACGATTTCTCCATCCTAAGGCCACAGAAACAGCTTGCTCTCATTTTTAACGTGTAATCAGAGTCGGAGCCTTTAATAACAGCAGCATAATGAGCAGAACGCAGAATAAAATCCTGGTTTTCTTCTCTAACAGGGTTTTAACAAACAAAGCAATTAAACTGAAGCTGACAAAACGATTCCTTCATGAAAACCATTCTGATATTCAGGATTTCTGTTCCTCTTACCTTTAAATCCAGTCAATAAACAACCCAGAAAAATCTTATTCACTCCATATTAACAGCATTTCTCACTTTTTCTGTATAAATTTGTTTTATTATTTCTTCCATAATTATTACAGGTATTTATGTCAACAATGAAGCTAAAAGTGCACATCTAAATTTAATTTGTGTTTTTAAACATTATACGTTTAAAACGAATTATATCCTATTTTTTATTCTCTCATTCATTTTTTCTATTATTTAATCACATAACTTAATCTAATATGTGTTGTTACTGCTTTTGTATGGAAACAATGAATAAATACATGTTGTCCTAATTTTACACTACTGGTTTGATCGAATTAAGATAATAACAAAAATCATGGGTGGGTTTTAATTAGACAATAATCTACTTCATGGCGATAACCACACCGCGGTGTGATATCAGGCCACGCCCCCGCGGTGTATCGCGGTTATATGGCTGCTGTAACCTGAACAACCTTCACTCTGTCGGACACGGCCACTGATTTACGGCCGCGGCGCCGAACCGCGCAGGAAATCATCTCAAAACAAACTAAACACGAAACAATTCACAGCTAAAAGCTCCATCACAGCGGAAAATACCAGAACATTCGACAGATTCCTCCGCGACAAGTGCGGATCAATCATTAATAGATGGCAGGAAAAGGATGCTGACGGTGAGAGCAGCGGAGGGAGCAGATTCACCTTCAGGAAAGAACAGCTTTCAGCCCGAGGAGCCCGGTTCCGGTTCGGGTTCTAGGTGCGTTTCTTCGGCCTGTTTTCGGATGACAGCCTGAGGTTATTCTCCATCCCCGACAACAGCAGCCATCTTGATTAGAATAACAACCGAACAACAGCACGAGCCAATCACAACCCTCTAATGCGTCATGCGCCGAAAACCAGGACTGTATTTCCGCTTTATCCTATCACAATAAAAGCCCAGTAACAGTTGTTTCCTGCATATAGGTTACTAATATCCGCCAACTTGATAATCCTGATTTAATTGTTGCTCAAAATGTCCACTTTCAACGTTAGTATTGTACTAAAAATATGTTTTTGAAAAGCCTGCCAGGTTTATATTCAACTGCTGCATAAAAATTAAGATGTACATGTTTTTAAATATTTTAAATAACATGGTGTCAGAGTTTCCTTTTCCCCTTTATATAATTATTTCTGTTATCTTTGTTGTTTAAAACAGTTATAATTCTGTTTATAACATAAGGCCATAGTGGATAAAAATATCATCATAAATGTTCCAGAGCAGGTTTTATTAGATGTGCTCTGAACTCATAACAGCACCGCTGAATTCTGAAACCTATTTATTTACGTCTCCAGCTGACGGAGACTTCCCCCAAAATACTTTTAGCGTAACAGCAGTGAAAGATAATTCAAATGATCCAAAACCCAATTTTTAAACTACTTTTAAAACCAAAGTTATTCACTACTTTGCATTGGTCCAGCACATAAAATCCATATAAAGTACATTGAAGTTTGTGGTTGTAATGTTGATCAACATCAAGTTGTGTCAATGTATTTTCATGTCACTGCATAATGTCTGCAAATAATATGCAGACATTATGCAGTGAAACTTTTGGTTTCAATGTTTTCTTCTTTGAATCTGTTCTGAATGCAGATTATTATCTGTGCAGTAAATTGACTTATCTTTATCAGTTCAGAGCATTAGCAAGAACTCTGCTCAGTATCAGTTTACTCAGGGTTAAAGTGCAGCAGTGTTATCCAATCAAAGTACAAGTACAGTGTCGGTATTAGGTCATGGATATACAGATAATCTTGACTGTGCCTCTCCAAGCCATTTAATTAATAATATTCTCACATATTTACCTTCTTCTGTCCAATGATTTATTTGTAAATTAATCTGAGTTTCTAGTTCAATTTACAAAGTGATAATATGTTTATGCTTTAGTTTGGAAGATATTCAGGGGCTATACATTTATATGATTGTATATGGTCCCTCATTAATGTGCTGTACAACAATGGAAATAACTGGAACTTTGGACACATTAAGAGTAAAAAAAATCCAACATTTATTCACATAATTTACAAAATAAACCAAATAAAATAAACAGTCAAAACAAACATGTCAAAACTACAAAGATAGGTGGCTGGTTTTTAATCACTGTTTTACAGAAACATGTTCATTAGCAGTCACATCTTTTCAACCAGGTGTCATGGCAGAAACCTAAAACTAGGAATACAATCGTAGAACAAATACAAAACAGAAAGCTTCAGAAAAAGATTCAGATTTTTCTCTTTTAGAAGAAAAGAGGCAAAGAAAACACTGATTTTTACTGATCGGCAGAAATGCTGACTGTTAATACTCAGAGTAGTTTGGACGGAAAATGAGATTAAATTGTTTATATAAATTAAAACCAGAAGTTTGATGGAAGAGAACATTTACAGCAACTTTATATAAATGTCTTGTTTGATTCTTGCTGTGCTCCAGTTGTCTTGAAAGCTTGAAGTTAGAAAACCAGCAAATGTTTGTCCTCAAAAGCCAAACTAACAACTTTAACCAACTCAACTCAGTTTATTACTGTTTATTTATTTATTTTTATTTTTATCAAATTTTAAGGTGAGGGTGTGCAGGACAAATATTAGCTGGTTTTTATTTGAACACAGTTTTAGCTAGCTCCCTAAAATTGCTAACAATTAGCAAGCTTGAAGCTCCAAAGTAAACACAAAGTAGCTATTCCAGCACAAATTTTCAGCTACACTCAGTGTTAAAATAAATTAAACAACAAAAATATTGGTGACTAAATTTACACATGGATCAGTTTGGTAAATAACTCAAAATATGAGCAGTTATAGCTAAATTAAACCACCAGCTGACATTAAAGCAAACAGTTCAATACTGATTTATTTTATTTGAATAAAACAATGAAGGTTAGGTAAACTTTCCTTAAGCTGTATTTTTTGTCTCCCAAAGAAAACATTGATGGAACGGAGAGAAACCAATAAAAATCATGGCTAAAGCGTAACTTTAACAGAGAGTCACAGCCAACATTCACCTGAACTTAAACAAATGTAGAAACTGGGCCTTCAGGAAGTGAAATATAGCCTTGATGGAGAAACTAATTTATTTAAATCTACAAGCTTTTTATTGCTACTTCCAGAGTGAGACTATTGTAAATCAACTGCTATAATTCATGGTCAAATACTTACTATTTGACCATACAGTACTGACTGTATGGTCAGTACTGTATGGTATTGACCATACAGTACTTACTGTATGGTCAAATACTATTTCATTTCTCATATTTTCTGTTTTGCAGGTGGAAATGTATGCAGTTAGCAAAACCCACCTAGCTGTAGCATCTTTCCACTTGGTTTTAAAAGCCCTGTCAAATATTATATATTTTCTGCAATTCAGATTTAAAACTGATTTACTGCAGAAAAATATTTTCTGTTTTATCTTTAAAGGTCATATTCTATGATGTGATGGAGCCAGACAACCTAGAATCTCACCACGGTGCCAAATCCTCATACAAAAATCTGATTGTATTGTTGTCAATAAAGACTTTTCTAACGTTATTCTAATTCAGTCAGGTTCAGTCAGAAATACATATGCTGTTATAAAAGAGTCACTGTAAAATCTCTCAAGTGTTTCAAAATGCCACTCACAATATGTCTTTTACAGAGCCATAGTGTGTACTCTTTTATGTCTATTGTTTTATCCACAATAATTAGCAGCAAGACCAAGCAGCTTTTTCTCCCCAGTGTCTGAGCTAAATGACGTAATGAGGCGGAGTCTGAAAGATGAGACAAACTGTAAAGGAATAAAATATTATCATCCTGAGCTACAAGCCCAAACCCAACTGGAAAGGAAAATATGTTAAAAATCATCAAACTTTAAAGGAAAACCTTTTTCTGCTGATTTCTGAAGGTTTTGTAAAGCTGTTTATCTTTTGCTTATCAAACCACATCATTTTTTGGAATGAAACACATCAGTAAGAACTTTAAACCAAAGTTACACATGTAAACACGTCAAGACTTTTCTTCTTCTTCTTTTTTTTTTTTAGAACAAATAAGGTGACTGAGTGAACAAACATTGGCACTTTTTCCAAAACTAACTTCTGTAAAATATTTAAAAGTTTTCCTTTAATCAGTCTGAATTTTATTCACACAAGCCCTGTGTCATCAATTTGTTTATTCCTGCTTTTCGCCTGTTTCTTTTCATATCATCATATATTTCCTCCTTAATCCACAAGTTTCTGACAAGTAAGAAAAGGGAGTTGGTTTAGAATCATGGTAGTTCAGGCAGTTTGCACTGATCACACGCAGCTCTCCCATGTAAACTCACATTAGGTATTTATATTCTTAAACATGGCAGGTTTTTGAGTCTGTTCATTGTCATTTCTGGCAGTCAAGATTCCTTTAAGAATAAAAAAGAAACCCAGCGCCTGCTTTGACTTTTATCCCCCACTGAATCCAAATTAATCAGGTTTGGCCTTTTTTCTGTACCTAGTCCAGCAGGAGCATCACTCGGTCCGTCCAGCTTCACATCCTCCCACACAAGTCCATGGAAATTTACAAGATGCTTCTGGCTCCGGCCTCAGGAGGCTTTCTCTTTGTGACTGTGGGTCTCTGCAGCCTCCAGGGGCTTCAGGCCTGCATCCTGGGAGCAGCTTTTCTGCTGCTCTTTGAGGCGCAAATGTCTGGGTTTGACCGGCAGCGCTACAGCCAAGAGGATGCACATGATGTGGAGGCTGAAGTACCACGCTCTGCAGGAAGGAAGAAATTAGGAGTATGAACCTCAATTCCATGCAAACCTTATTGTCAAAGTACAAAGTTGAATGTACAACCTGAGAAGTGAAAGCGATGGCTGACCTGTAAAACTTTAGGGACGGGCCCACAGACAGCAGGACAAAAGGCACCACCGTGTAGCAGATGGCGATCTGAGTGGCTGCCCACGTGATGACATCATAGAGCAGTTTGTGAGCCGCAGAATGCAGAAAGTGGGGCCGAACTTTGTGTCTCACCTGAGAGGACAGAAGATGGACAGGTGAGGACGGACCATTACTCAGACGCAGGACTGATAGAGTATTAATAACAAAGTACAATGATGTAATAATATTAGCCAACATTCCTCTATAACCCATCCACCCATCCATCCATCCATCCATCCATCCATCCATCCATCCATCCATCCATCCATCCATCCATCCATCCATCCATCCATCCATCCATCCATCATCTCACCGCTCTGGCCGCCAGCGTGACGACGATGCCGGTCAGGAAGGTGAGGTAGTATCCTGGATAGGCGCCGTGCCACATGGCGGACAGGATGAACGTGGCTGCTGTTGGGTGGTAGGGACATCGCTCGTAACAAACCCTGTTTCCCAACAGATAAAGATCACGATATGGTTACAGAAAAATGTCCTTTTACTGGCATAAACTGCCATGGATCTCCAGACAGACCTTTTGAGCCATTGCACCGTCTGAATGTTCCAGTTGTCAAGAAAAACTTTGAAACTGGTGGCAAGCTGGAAAACACAAAGTCTAATTAGTCCAGCTGCCAACCTGCAATGTTATAAAACATAGTAAGGATATGTTCTCTCCTAACCATCCTGACCTCAATGTTGAGTATCCTCAGGTTGGAGATCAGGTCCCAGCGAGGTGCGCCATTGCTGTCATAGCCGTTAAAACCAAAGCCAGCAGCATTGTTGATGGCATCAGCTGTTTGGTGAGACAGTCTCAGGTGAAATATGAGCAAACAGTCCAATAGAATAAAGAAGTTTGGGAAAGATGAACACAGTCACCCACCGAGTGTCCAGACAAAGTAATACTTGGGTCGTGTGGTTAGCATGGAGAGGTACAGGTAGACCACCTGGGCATAGAATGGTGTGTTGGCAATGAAGTCGTCCTCGATGTTTCGCTCCACTGGAAATACTTTACACACTGACAGGAAGACCAGCAGGCAGAAGAAGGAGGTGGCTACTTTACGAACCACCTCCATCTGAGGAGAGACACATTTGTTCTGGTTATGTTTCTGCTTGTAGACAGAAATTGGTTGATTGTGTCTGGTGGGTGATTGCTACAGAGTCAAACCAGTCAGGTCACCTACGTTTGGCGATGGCTCGCCTTGACCCAGTCTGGTCTTGGACTTGTCGGCCTCTTGTTCTCGGTGGCGATGCGGTTTCCCCTCGATGAAGGCAATGTAGTCGTTGTAAGAGCAGGTTGGACCGGCCAGAATCCCCATGAAGTTACAATTGTAGCTGAAATACTCGAGAAGGCTCGGCATTCGCCTAAAGAAACACAAACACACAGGTGCTCAAACATCCAGAGGGAAACTGCTTTAAACCAAATGCTAAATATTAAAAACAGTGGAAAAACCTTATGGCTAAGATCTTCTGTCCGGCGGTCAGGTGTTCTTCCTTCCGAGCCATTCCTACCAAAACAAGAGAGACCTTTAACACCTGAGTCCCAATCGTCCCAGTGTTGTATAACTCCTGCAGAAGCAGCTCACCATCATGGATCTCAAAGGCCAAGCTTGTGATCTTCTGAGTTATGACCATCATGGGACTGGAAAAGGAAGCAAGACACCAGATCAAACATCACTGATCATAACTCAAGGCTTTTTAACCAACATGACGAACAGGAGGAGTTTTACCCTGTGAAGTCAGCAGAGTACATGCCGTAGTCAAAGACGTAGACTCGAGTGATCTGGCACAGACTCAGGTAGCTGAGAGCCACTACGAGGCAATACCTGCAGCCAAAAGAGTCAGACCAACAACAACTCACTGATCAGGTCAGTTCGTCTGCCTGTTAGAGAGACTTCAGAAAGACTTCCCCAACCTGCTTCTTGAGAGGTATGACCACAGCTTCAGGTCTTAAACTAAATATGTAGTAACAATGTTGGGTGCAAAGACTTTAAAGGATGCACTGGGTTTCTTCTTTTCAAGTATCTCCAGAACATCTCCAGCCTGGATCAATGGAGTCATGACCAAAAGAATGAGATTCTGACTGCAAACACCTGAAAATAGTTCCTAGGTAGAGTGACGAGGACTGAATATAAGGACATGGTAGAGTTAGAGTAAAAGGGTTAGGAGTTAGGGTTAGTGAAGGCACCAGATACTCTGGCATATTCTGTGATCCATGTGGACTCTGTATGAACAGATGGATTTCACAGTAAAGCATAAATATTGCCTACATTTCTTGTGACAAATTCCTGAATTTCTCACAATCCAAAGTTTGGTGGGATAATTGGGGACCTAATCCTATTTCTGATTGACCAGGGCAGTCACCGCACAGCTGTCAGTGCAGCACAGAGAGTTGGTTACTCTCTGCTTCCTTTTGCCTGGTTGCTCCCACTCGGTATCGCACTGTCTCCTATCGCTATGAGACACCAAGTGTCTGACACTCACTCATCGTTGTGTCCACTTGAGCACCTCTGGATGTCCGCAGAGTACCCAAGTACTCACTGTACTCCTCCAAATTGGACTGAACTGAGGTGGGTCATCTGATCAGGATACATTCCGGATGGCTTGATCTGGGGGTTCTCTGGACATACTATTCCACAGGAAACCCTCCACAAACCCAGAACACACTGGAGGGAACCTACACAACTTCTTTAGCTTGAAAACACCTTAAGATCTTTGAGGAGGAGGTGGATGAGAAGTCCTGCACTTGTATGGGACTTTATCAAGCCCAGAGGATTTCATTCACCCATTCCTACACACATTTACACTCTGATGGTGGCAGGATACCCAGTCTGGGTACATCTGATCCCTCTGACCACCAAGGCGGGTGAAGTGTCTTGACATGGGACACAACAACAGAGGCAGATGGAGCGCTTGATCATACCGGCATCCCACCAATTGCACATCGAAGTCCTAACAGCCGACACCGTTGTTCCAATGTTGGGGTTTCATTCCTGAACTGTTGACAATTGAAAGAAGGATACTGATTCCACCCATCCAGTTGCGATTGTTTTCTGAAACAAGTCCCCATGAAGGAATCCTTATTTTGTCTTCTGGACTAGATAAAAGAGCTTTATAAGTACAGACCACTCACCATGTGGCTCAGAGAGGCATAATCTGGACCGCTTCCCATCTGATAAGGGGAAGTGGTGACTCCACTCTCCCTGTGTTTTAGTCCTGCCTCCTGTGTTGGAGCTTTAGCCACTTAAATTCATTATCTTATTTATTTTGTAGACTTTCTGATGTAAAACTGATACTTTTCAGTACTGAGTTTTAATCTTCAGGATGTGTGAGTTCTGAATTAGTTTTATGGTAGATTAGTAACATAATCTACTCATTAGCAGTCTGTCTGGAAAAAGCAGTCCACTATTTAATGTACACCAGGAGCAGGAAGTTGTTTTCCACTTGAGCTCTAAGGAATAAAACGGATGATTTGAGTTTAATGGATCAAACAGATTAATTTCACAGCTGCTGCTTCCTCTGACAGTTTTAATGTCTCTATAATGATGCTGTTATTTAAGGAGTCCATGATGCTCACTTGTGCATGTGCTCAACTCCGGTCAGGATCATGATGCCGTAGGTGAGTCCGCTCTGAAGCAGGAAGTGAAGCGCATACCTGCAGAAACAAGGAGCAGAGAGTCAAAGAAAAACCGATGAACTTTCCTTAAAGATGTGAACAATAACAACAGACAAACATTTAGCAATCATTGTGCTTTGAGTATAAGTCCTATTTCAACCTGTCATTGATCACAGTGTGTCAACTTCTGTTTTGCTAGCATCATGCTATGGGCTAACTGAAATAAGGTCGGACATTTTCCTCAGTGTTATGTTCTGTTCTTCACTTTGAGATCATTTTAGCCTTGAGACTCTGTGCTTTATCATGCAGGAAAACCAGAAATTCACCATAAAACTGATTCTGGAGGACATTTTGATCTCCATGGAAGAGTTCTCAGGATTAGAAAACTAAGTATTTAGTTGGCAAGCTAAACATTTAATTAGCTTTGAGCCAGCTAGCTTTGTCAAATATGTAGTTGACAAACAAACTATTTAGTTCAGAGCTGAATATTTACCTAAAATTCACTTGCATATTAGGCTGTAGGTCAATTGGACCTTTAAAACAGATCATCTTTGTTCTAAGCTGAAATGTTTGGAAAAAGAGGAAAAGAAACAATAAAGAGGTGACTTTCAAAGTTTAGGTTTGACAGCCCACTTCCAGTTATTGGCAAGTAAATCTGCATATTATATAATTAATTAGGTCAAATTAATATACTAAATATTTATCATAAAGCTAAACATTTAGCTAGCTAACTATTTTCTTTGCATAAATTGGTCAAATAACCAAATTATTGCTGTTAATGTTTACAAATGGCATCCAACACTGGCCTCATGCAGCTTGCAACGTTTCTTCTCCAAATGTCCCAAATAATCAATTTATCAGGGAAAATAAATTTATTCTGCCAACATTTTAGCCACTTTTCACCAAATTTGCTCCTGTCACTGCAACATATTGATCAGTTTGTCAAAAACAAGCTAAAACTGGGAACCAGGAAGGTTTTCCAGCCGTTGCCTCACCAGCCGAAGCAGAACAGGGCGAAGTAGAGCCCCAGCACAGTGGCCACCACATGTCTAATGAAAGGACTGGTTTTACTGGGATGGAGGAAGAGACGAAACCAGAAGGCTGAGATCAGAGCGCAGAGCTGACACACCACAAAGTTGACCTGCAGGAGCAGAGGGAAAAGTGGCGTCAGAGTCAGGAAGGAGGAGGAGCTCACACATCATCTCAGTTTCCTAGATTATATTAAAGTCTTGGAAAACCTCTTAAATGCCGCAGAGTCAAATTTATCTCCTGTTTCTCCAAACCAACAGGGAGAAAACCGACCTGTGATACATTCACAACGCCTCACTCCTTCATGTTAAAGAGCCAGCAGAGCTCAGGTTGTTTTTTCTGCTGTTCTGAGTGAAGCTCTGGTCCTTCCTGTCCGTCCCAGCAGGATGTCAGACCAGGTTTGTTCAGCTGCTCAGATGGTTCCCATCAGCAGCAGCGTGATGAAGCCGGGTCAGGACAAGACGGCCCACATGGTGCCAAACCTTTCAGCTCGCCCAACAGTGACAGATTCATCTCAACCATAAGAGGAGTACGAACTGACCTACCGTCAGAATCCGGAAGAAACTTTATTCAGATCATCAGGTTTTACAAGCCAGAAGCCAGAAATAAAAATACAAACAATAAAACAACAAACAGGTGGAATAAATTAGCCTTCTGCTGCAGTGGCCTAGTCAAAGTTTGGATTTTAATCTGATGGAGATGCTATAACCTTTGTGTTTACACTAGCTCTCCAATGGGTCTAAATTAAGCAGAGTGGCTCAGTATTGTGATGCTAACGGCTAATTAGCAAATTTGATGAACACTTGATGGTAAAACAGATCAGATCCGTCCATCCATCCATCCATCCATCCATCCATCCATCCATCCATCCATCC
>SZYC01003436.1:79650-89789 GCA_010883035.1 Poeciliopsis occidentalis
GAAGGAAGGAAGGAAGGAAGGAAGGAAGGAAGGAAGGAAGGAAGGAAAGAAGGAAGGAAGGAAGGAAGAAAAGGACAAACAAAGAATTGGAATGCAGTTTGTAAAACTGTTTTTATGCCAAAAGAAAAAAACAACTGAAATGCAAAGAATGTTTTTATGCTCTATTTTTATATGTCTTTAATTTTGTTTATTACATTTTTTTATTATCCTTACATGTTTGTTTTCTATTTAATCACATCTGCATTTATTAGTACATTCTATTTAGTTTATAGAATAACTTATATTTGAATGTGTTTGTGATGAAGCTAGTGCACATATTAATTAAACATACTATTATTTTTATCCTAAAAATAAAAAGAATAAAAAAATAAATTTGCGTTGTAATTGTGACTTTCAAGTCAATTTAATTGGAATTTTCATTTGTTTGATTCATCATTTTAATATTCATTTAACGGTTTTGATTTAACAGCACTTCGAATTTCATAAACAACCTTTTGTGTTTTTACCATGTAAACCGGTTTGGCGGTAAAGCGGGTATTCATGGCATCGTCCAGCAGGTGGCGGTAAAGACCGGAAGGAGCGTCATCAGCAGCACTTCCGTATAGTTTGTTTTGGTCTGTTGTCCTGACAGCAGCGGCTTGGTTAGATCCAGGTGAACATGTCGGCTGCTGAAGATGATACCGAACTGCGGGACCTGCTGATCCAGAACCTGGAGAACAGCGGAGTTCTCAACAAGCTGAAGGTCAGTGATCAGAACCGGAAACAGAACCGAGGAGCCCACAGTTAGCGGCTTTAGCTTAGCGGCTAGCATCGAGTTGCTAGCCGCTAAGCTAGAGACAATTTAACTAGTTTAACTTTGAACAAACAGCCTTAGCTAAATGTTGGTTAAAGCTGATGAGTATATAGCAAATTTCCTATTATTTTATTCAATATTTCACATAAAATATGAAATGGCAATTTAATATTTGTAGAAATATGTAATTAAGATTAGGTATTTTAGTTATTTTGAGGTCAGACCGAACCAGCAGTGGTAGAATAATTTATGCGACCCATTTAGTACAGCCTGACTTGGAGCAGTTCATACTGAACAAGAGCTAGTTATAAATTCAGTTCATTTCAGTTGAAATGAACTCAATTCAAAAATCCTATGTTTATGTCAAATAAAATATAATGTTGTCGCAGCTCATAAATATGAGTCATGTTGTCATAAATAAAATTAAAAAAAAAACTCCATTGCCTCTTTACCACTAAGCGGTATGCTCGATCATAAGCTTTCTTGAAAGAGTTGTTGTGGATGCAGATGCTGTTGGCAGAAAGGAGCTCCAGTTGCAGTCAGTCATGCAACAAAACTGAGGAGGCCTCCGACTGAAGATGGCTGCTGTATGACAATCTCATGACTGCAGTGACAAGTTATTTCTGTTTTGCCCTTTAAACCTTTAACCAATCCTACAGCTATGGAGCCGATATTATACATTATTATAATTTTCCTACCATTTCAACGCTGTGAACAAATGACCACATTGTGATGCCGCATCTCTGTCACATGACCAACCTCCTCATGAAACGCAAACAGCAGCAAAATGGAAACAATCATAGGTTGAAATGAGTTTATCAGTCTAAATTATTAGGAAATTAGTTGTGGTAGCAATGGCTATCTTCCAATAAAATCTGTGTTTTTCCTGTCAGGCGGAGATGAGGGCAGCTGTTTTTCTGGCCATGGAGGACCAGGACAGACTGGAGGTGAAGTTTCTTCTGGTTTGACCCACAGTTTGTGTTTTTATCAGCTGATGTTCACCTTCATCATGTTTCTCTCAGAATAAAACTCCCCTCATCAATGAAAACCTGAAGAAATGCCTCAACACTAAAGACGGTGAGTTCAGGGTCTCCTTGGAAAGCAGATTTATTTTCCTCTCAGGTAAAGATTTATCAACTTTTTAAGAAAGTCTGGGCCAGAGGAAGGAAAATCTAAAGAAATGATGGATGGATTGTGTTTGCTGTTGCAGCTGCTTACCACCAGGAGGCACTGTTGCATCACCAGACAGCAGTTTGCTTCAGACCTTTAAGCGTTTAGTTTCTCAGATCTGTGTGATGGGCCGTTCAGCTGTGGTTCTGGTTCTGAACCCGTGTGTGTCCCACAGGACACTTGGTGGCCAGTCTCATCATGGACTTCCTGCAGGTGTTCAACCTGGACTTCAGCCTCGCCGTGTTCCAGCCGGAGATCAACTCGGTGAGTCCTGCACCGTCCCTGCAGGGTGCTGAAGCTGTTAGCGCGTCATGCTAGCAGCTGCAACTCAGAGCGTCTGTGGCTGTGAATACTGGATCCCACAGAGAATTCAACCCAGTTCCTGCTGCCTGAAAATGAAACTCTGAGGCCGAACCAGCCAGCAGGAGAACCGGGTCACATCTGCAGAGTTTCACGTCATTTCTAACTGGACTGGCTGGGAAACAGTCCGGTTTTCCACACTGGGTTTTAAAAAGGCAGAATTATGTGTTTTCCATTCACATATTTCCATGTTGTAGCACAATCAAGTAACTATGTTACCTTCACTTGTTATAAAAATGCTGCATACATGAAATGTAACTTGAAAGAACTTTTACTTAGATATTTAGCACCTTGTCTCTTTAAAAACTCCTGCTCTGACTGAAGCTCCGCCTCCAGGAAGTCATCTCAACATGGCTCCTCTTTAACCCTTTAATGTTTTCACCTTGTTTATTCATCTGAGCAGCAGCTGCTGTAATGAGCTCAGCAGCTCCACCAGCTGTTTGCTAATTGCTGCTGGCTAGTCTGTAGGAGCTGAGTGGGGGAGGAGGATCTGCGCCTCAAAGGCGGGGCTAGGTCTCTTCATTCAGACGGATCTGACCCATGGGGGGTTGTTGTGGTTTTAAATGTTTGACCTTTGACCTCTGCAGCTGAACGGTCTGGATGGCCGCGACCTGGTCTGCAGGGAGCTCGGCGTGTCCGATTCGGAGCTGAACCAGAATGTCCCGGTTCTGCTGGAGTTGGTCCGGAGGGCCCGGCGGAGCAGCGACCTGCCCCTCTGTGCTGAGGTGAGAGCCGGTTCCGACCCGGTCCGTGTTCTGATTCGACCCGATGCAGCTAAAACTCACCTGATTCATGCCTCTGTTCGTGTTGTCAGGGAGACAGGAGTGGACACGTCGTCAAGGTGAGCTGAAGGGTCGGGTTGAGTGATTCAGAACCAAATCGAATCATTTGGACTCAAACAAAGTAATCTGTTCTAGAGCCTAAAGAAACAAAGAAAGTTCTGGAAACTAATCAGAAAAAAGACTCAAATATGAATGATTATAAATTAATGGCGTTCTGTAAAGTTTAACATTTAAATATGTTAATTGTTCTTGTTCCATCGGCTCCTTTTGTTTCTCTGCAGGAACTCTCTCAGAAACAGATCGGTCACGCTCGGAAGACGTTTGACTCTCACGATAAGGTCAGTGCCGCAGTTTAACGTCGGTTTTTCTGACCAATGATGACGGCCGTCTCACCCGCGCTCTGTGCTGCCACCTGCAGGACCAGAGCGGCTCAGTCAGGAAGGAAGACCTGAAGTTTGTCTTTACAGATCTGCTGCCCGGCCTCAACAAGTAGGATCCATGTCTTAACTGGTTTCACTGGTCAGATTCCAGTTAGCCAGCCAGTAATCTGATGGCTCATCTGTGTTCCCTGTTGTGTTTGCAGGAGCATGTTGGAGAGATTCGTCGACGAAGAGCTCAGAGATGCAGACAAAGGTGAGTCTTTGCTTTTTAGCAGAAGCTAATGCTAAAGCGCTAGGCAAACATGATATTTAGTGGGAGCTAAAGCTAAAGCATTGAATTCAGCCATGTTGATTCGTACCCCATGTCAGTGACATGTGGTACAACATACTATGTTGGTTGGTAATTACACACCTACCTGTATGATTGTGCTGAAGTTTTGCTAACTGTTGCTGATTTTGTCCAATTGAACATCAGAGTATTTCAGTCAGAAAGGAAGCAGGACAGCAGTAGATTTTATCATTATTCTTATAAGGTAACATTTTATTGTGTTGTTTTCTGCAGAGGTCGACTTCCAGTCCTTCCTGTCCATATACAAACGTCTCTTCGATCAGTGCAGGAGTGTGGTGAGAGACTCATTTATTCTCATATTTTCCTCCTTTAGTCCAGAAATCTGAAGGATTTTTCTAAGTTATTTGACTCTAGAGCCTCGTCTGGATTAATCCAAACTACTTCTGCTCCTTATGAAAGGTTTTCTAAAAAGGGATCCTAATCTAATGGACTCAGTTGGAGATGAAATGGAGAAAATCTGGAGGAAGTTTTTATCTTTTGGCGGCTCCAGGAAACCCAAATCGATGTGTTTGTCTGAACTGCTTGCAGGTCGTTTCGGACTCAGACGAGAGTCGACCTCAGACCCAGACTGCTGAAGACAAATCGGGCTCTCTGCCTGTCAGTAAGGTATGAGTCTCAAGTTTTATTTTTCCCTCAGAGAAATTAACTGGGAATCAGAGAAAAGTCAGAGAAAAAAGAACTCATGGAAAATCTGCTTCTGTGACGTGAAACCAAAATATAGGAAAACTTGGGACAGTATGGGAAATTCTAAAAATAGAGTTTTTTTCTGGACTTCTGAAGTGAATTATTAGTGAATGTATATTATAAAGTTTGACAAAAGTTTTCCAAAGTAATTGCTTGGTGGTGAATAATGGTGCTTGATGCTGTTGGATATCCAGGCTGGGCTGCTCTCTGCAGGGTTTAAGTCTAGAAAACTTGATGTTTAAGAGCTTTCAAGGTTTGAATTAACCTTGAAAATAAAACTTTTCACCTGTTTTTCCTCCTTTTATCTGTTTTGATATGAAATATGTGCAGGAACTCACCTTATTTGACCTAAAGGAGACAAAATTCATTCTTTTGATCCTTTGTTGTTCCAGTACTCTCCCAAGTTTTGGTTTTTATTTAATAGATCAGTTATATTTAGAAATGGTTCTAGACTTTAGGTCTGTAGCTCAGCAGAGCAGATCCTGCTGTTGGTCTCTGACTCAGGCGCACACATCCAGTCTGTCGGTCTGATGGCTGCTGTCCATGTTGTGCACAGATCCCCAGATTCAAAGGTCAGAAGAGCCAGACAGCAGCAAAGGTAAAAGACAGAGGGCAGCACTAACACCATCACTATGAACAGCACCTGAGCTCGCTAACTGGATCCCTGCTGCATCTAACTCACCATCACATCTCGCCCACTGCCTCGTTTCCACTGTGCAGATCATAAAAACGCACTGAACTGCTCAGTGGAAACGAGTTTCTTCACTGTCATCCACTGAGTTGCACAGAGGGTTTTGCTACAGAGCTGCTCTAATCCTAACCAGATGTTTGTGTCCAAAGTTTCTGACTAAATTGACTGGATGAAGCTTCAGATTATCTTTCTTATCAAATCTCAGGCAGAAACAACATTTAAGTGTAATGTAAAAAGAGATTAGATATACAAATGCATATTTTAAGAGTTTAAACAACAAATATACCTTAATCTGCATTAATGTGCACACTGGGCACCAGCATAGCGCTACAGCAGAAGCTAATATTTTCTCATTCTGCTCCTGCTTTGCACACGGCTGGTTTTTCAGTTTCCATGCTGCATTTTCTATTGAGCGTCGTTGATTTGATCTACAAAAATATTCACAAATACAGAACCCTGAATGGGTGCGGGTCCTCTGCACCGCTCCATTTATTTGAATTGGATTTTCCAAAACAGGAAAGTATAAACCAATTCTAGACCGTTTCAGTTAAAGTCTTTGGAGATTTTTGTTACAGTTTAAACAGCAGAAAAAAATATTTCATGATTAATTTACACATCTAACAGTAATCAGCTGCATTTCTTAAAGCTTTGAACTGAAGATGGATCAGAACCGGGCTCATTTGGATTCAGCTAATGCAGAGAAAGCACTGATTCTCTGTAGCAAACCCTTCTAACGATAGGTTTCAGTCCTTCTTTATGTAGGATGTGTTTGTTGGAACTTATTCTGTGTTTTAGTTCTTTGGTTAGAAACTGTTGATGGTTCTGATCGGTCCTACAGTTCTTAAAAATAACCTTGTTTTCCTTTGCTGCCTGCTGATCTACGTCCATGTTTATTATTTGCTCTTTTTTTAGCCTCTAACTCTCTAGGACTTGGTTTAATGTTTTAATGTTTGGAGTTTTTAGGGTTGTGTATCGCTGCTACTACACAGCCCAATAAAACCAGTCCAAGACTGGAGTAATTGTTAATGGTTTAATAATTATATGTACTGTTGTTGTTCAGGCTAGCTTATAAAAGACAGGTCTGAATATCCACTTTAAAAATACTAATCCAACTGTCAAACCAGACGGGAGAGTTTGATTATGAACCTACAACATTCAAATTAATGGAAAATCTCTGAATCCCGGACAAGCCCCCATTTTTAATTTCTAGAAAAAAACCTCAAAAACAAAGTCTTCGGTTTCTGTATTGATTTAATGCTGGCATTAAATTTACACAAGATCAACAATTCCCTGCATTTTTTCACATTAATGCATAATTATGAGTTTATTATTAATTTTCTACATAAACGGTGAAAATATTGGCTTTGTGTGATTGATAGCTCCCACCTGAAGGTGGCAGTGTTTCTCACTCCTGTAACTCTGCTATTTAGAAATACTGAGCTGTTCAATCTGCCTGCTTGTGGAAAAGAATTTGATTTGGACAAATACTTTCAAATATTTATGAAGTACCACTACAAAATCAGTCAGTTTGACTGACTCCAAAAACAGTTTAGATCCCGGACGGGCCCCCAATTCAAACAACAAGCTCTTTGAAAACAATCCCACCAACAAGCAACAACATAGACAGTCTGAGGTGTGCAGCTGTTTCTGTTCAGGGTGAGTTTGCTTCTTTGTGAGCATGCTGTACCAATTTATCATCAAACATTTGTTTTTAACAAATCGCATCTTATGAACACCAGGGTCTCTATTTATTTCTGTGAGAAGCCAAGACATTTAAGAAACAAATAAGTACAAACATGCTCATTTTTCTGAAGGATTTACATCAACATCTTACTTTTCCTTCACTTTATGGTTCTGATTCCTGTCAGCAACAAAACCTCCACCTGGTGATTACCAGTTGATGTGAAGTCGGTAAGAAACATATTTTCTCTGAAAACGGAGATGCAACACAGAAAAAAATGGACAAAATGACCAGCAGAAATAGTTTCAACTGACATGCCGTTACTGGTGAAACAAAACGAGTTGTAAACCTTCAGAAACAATTTCATTCTGCAACATCAGCTTCTGTTTCAGCCCAGAAGGTTCTGGAGCAATCCTGTGTCTTTGTTTGTAACCGACGTTGCCTCAGTTTGTTGCTCAGTTTGTTGCTCAGCTTGTGGAAACTGTTTGTCGTCCAGGACGTGGAGCAGGTCCTCTCCCTGCCCAAACAGTACCTGCAGGAGCAGCCGACAGCTGGGAGCGCCGAGCATCCGAACCTGGAGCTGGACGGAGAGGTGGACCATGATGAAGGAGACTCCTTCTTCGACGACCCGCTGCCCAAACCGTTCAAGACTTACGGCTGGTGAGAAAAACATGTTTGGTTTGGAGGACACAGGGTGGAGAGCAGAGAGCCAGCGGAGAGAAAACCTTTATGTCACATCTACAAATCTCAGATCTAATCATCAAATCAGCTGCAGTTAGAATAAATGACAACAAACCTGCAGAAAACCAACAACAGTTATGCTTTTCCAAATTGTTTGCAATTTGTATTTTGTAAGAAAAAATAATAATGGATTTAAAAAAGAAAACAGAAGGTTTTGTTTTTGTGGCTTTTTTCTTTTGAAGAACAATAAAATGTTTTTTATATTGTAAAAAGTAAAATAAAAAACCCACAAAAACCACATAAAATAATAAACTGAATAAATATTTTTGATATATTTTTGAATAAACTTAAAGGACTTTTGAGGATTGAAGATTTAAAATGATTTGTTATCAAACTATTAAAGAAAAAACAGAAGTGATTATGAAACACTGGAGTTATATTCAGAATGCATCAAATGTTTATTTTCATTCCATTTTGATCTTTTCTACATGTTTAATATCTAAAGTATTCTGGGTTGTTTTCCAGAATATTTGGAAATTTGGGAATATTTGGAAGTGAATATTGAGTATTTGTTTTAAATGTCTGTAACTATTCTGTGAAATTTGAAACCATTGAATTTAAATTTCTCAGATTTTTGGATCTGATTTCGTTCTGGATTTTGATGTTTGGACTCTTAAATAAATCAATAAAAATGATCTGAAATTTGCCGTTTTCATCCGGACGACGATCAGGTTTCAGCGTTAAGACAAACTGAACGTCTCTGTCTCTCTGGTGTTTCGTTTCTCCTCCTGCTGCCTCGGAAGCTCTCCGATCGGAGAAAAGGACCTGTCAGAGAAGACAAACAGTCCCAAGGAGTGAGTAGAAAAACTGAGTCAGATGAGGTTAAAGGTCATTTAGGAGAAGAAGGAAGAAAGCGTACCTTATTCAGCACATTCCTTTAAGTCTCATTAAGAAACTTCAGACTTTCTTCTTCCTCTCTGTCCTCTCAGTGAACTCTCACCTGTCCACATCCTCACTCTGCTTTCCCTTTGACCCGTCTCTGTGTCCTGCTTTATCCCGACCTGTAGCGTTGTCCCGCTGAGGGAGGACAGTCTGTCTGGGCCGCCCGTCTCCCTGATGAGACGAGGCCGAAGCCTCAGCGAGTGAGTGTGCATGCTCCGTCCAACCAGACGAGCCTCGTTAACGCTAACGAGCCCACCGCATCTAAACCGCATCAGAAACCTGCGAGGCGTTTACAGACCTCAGGACTGCAGGATTCATCGCGGGGGATTCAGGAAGCATGAGAAAAACGTTTCCACAAACTCTTAGAGAAAAGAAGCAGAATCAGCTGGGTGATTGAAATCATATAAAAATCTAACATCTGTTTCGGTTGTCGCAGCCAAAACACAAGCAGACCACATTTTGCTAAACAATAAATTATCCCTGAAGTTATCGTGATAAATACTAATATTGTAGTTTTGAAATAATTTTTGAGTCATATAATGATAAAAGCATAAAAATCCCAAAGACCGATAAACTTTAAATCCTAAAGAACATTTAACTGAACTGGAAACGGAAGACATTTTAAATATCAAAAATAAATAAAACAACGAATAAATGATTTATGAAGTCTCTCCTTCTCAGCTCCTTCAGACTAGCCAGGAACAATTAGCAAACACCTGGTGAACCTGTGGTGCTAGTTATAGGAGCTACTGCTTGGGTAAAAACTTCGTTAAAGGGTTAATGAAGGCAGAGCTACAGAAAAAGCAGACGTTTTTAAGACTTTAAATCAGGAAATAAAGTTTCTTTCAAGTCATATTTGATATTATTTTAAAAACGACTGACGGTAACATAGTTACTTGATTGTGCTGTAAAACGACATAATTTACCTAAAAACACATAATATTGCCCCTTTAAATAACTTATCATGTGAACAGGCTTATTCAGCTGTGATTTTAAATTCATTTCTTATTTAATTGAAACACTGTAATTATGAAATTGTTTGTTTTTTCAACATTAGCAGAATGTAGACAGAGATTTTGTGTATTTGTAATGGAAACGCAGCCAGTGTTGGAAATCGATTGGATTTTTCTTGGCAGGTTGAGTAAAATCAGCTGATTCCTCTGCGAATCTCTTCTTGTTGAATTAAAACACTTGTACCCGTCAGATCAGGAGGTTTATGTGAGCTGAGAGCCTCTCAGGTGAATTCCTGAATGCTTTGGTTGAGTTGGACCCGATGAATCCTGCAGATGTCTCTGATTGGACACATTTACCCGCCGCCAGCCTGTTTGGTGTCTGTGCCATGTCTGCAGCAGGTCCCTGTATCTGTGATCGCTGCGTCTCATCATGTCTGGAGCTGCTCAGCTGACTCGCTGGGCCCGCATGGGGCCCGCATGGGGGCCATATGGGGGCCCCCGGGCGACCGAAGCCCAGTCAGATCGCCACTCCGCCGTGGGCTGCATGAAACTTTAATGCAATTTTAATGCAGGAGTAGAAGAGAGGCTGAACGGTCGCTGTGGCCCGAGTCTCTGCGCCTGCGTGTTTAACAGAGTGTGTGTGTGTGTGTGTGTGTGTGTGTGTGTGTGTGTG
>SZYC01003439.1:0-23888 GCA_010883035.1 Poeciliopsis occidentalis
TTTCATCTTTTGTCATGGGGTCCAACATTCCTGGCGGCGCCCCTGGGCAGGGCTAAATGTTTAAATAATCTTTTAACTGCTGACGGTAAATCAGCAGTTCATTTAGTTTCAGATCCGTCTACAGCTTCTGATGCTATTCAAGATTCAGCACTAAACTGGTTCTGGTTCTTTCAATCAGGAGTTTTTTCTGCAAACGTACCACAGCATTCCTCCTCTGCAGTACGGGGTTCCCCAGGGGTCAATGTTAGCGCCTGTGCTTTTAGCCTTGTTTCTGCATTGTCTCTTTTCACTGCTTTGCAGACAATTATCTACCTTCTATAAATCGACCTGTAACTACAAATGACAGCCAGTCTGCTGTACAAATGTTATAAGATTGTCTGCAGGATGTACAGGCTTGGCTAAGAGCACATTTCTGTACCTAATTCAGAAAAATACTGAGTTCTATTTTGCATACGCTTCACCCTTTAAGGCTAACAGTAGTGGGCTTGTCCCTCACCCGCAGCACTGAAATAAAGCTTAGTCTGGACAAATAATGGCCAAACAAATCCCGTTTTTCTTCAGCATAGCGATATCAACACTGCCTAAGAGCAAAGATGTCTTCTAACAGTTCCGTCCATTTGTGCCCGTCTTCTCAGACAGGGTACATTATGTCGTTCGGTGGGCACCGGATCTTCGAGTGATGCCTGGGTCCCCAGCATGTGGGCGTCGCCCTAACGCCTCAGCCCTCTTACCACTCCTGTGCTGAAAGACTAGCCTTTTTGAAAGGCTGGCGCTAGGCGGGGCGATGGCCCCACCGAGTCAGGTTGCCACTCATGTGGCGCTCAGGCTGAACGGAAATCTAATTATTCCGCCAGCAGAGAGGACGGTGGAGAGAGCAGCACAATGCTGCCTCCCAGCTGGGAAGAATCGCTGTGGAAGAGAGGCGGCAGAGCGGATGCTCAGTCGACCCCAGGCTCTGTATGTCCAACTCGACCCCTCTCCCAGCGGCGGACTCGCTCCTCTACCACCTATCTTGTCTGATCGAGGAGGCGGCTAGCGCTCAAGGGCTTCTTGTCCTCCGATCTGCCCCGCCATGTTCGAATGATCTGGCAGGACACTTTGGCTCTGTCCTGCGTTGCTGCCCGGACCCCATCTAGCCTCAGTTCCTCGTCGTAATGACAAACTTAGCTGAGGCAGCGGCTGAGCCCACCAAGGTCTCCACCTATGCGTCTGTCACCAAGGTGGAGGGGTTCATGGCCAGACTTTTTCCTCTATTCCCCCTCTGGATCTGGGCCTCGCCGAGGTGTTTGGGGCCAAGACGTCCAGATTGGACCAGTGGCCTTCATAAGCACGATCAACTGATCGCCAGGTTCTCTGACCGGGCCCAGCAGTGTGCCTATCAGACAACGGCTGCCACCAATAATGCCGCTTTTCTCTGCAAGGCTGCTGACGTCATACTCGACCTGTGTGCCACGTCAGCAATTTGTTCCACATGAATCATTTCCTGGTCCACTCTGATCCAGAGGACCAGCTGGCTCCGCCTGTTACCATCAATGTCCGAGAAGCTTCGGAAGGACCCGAGTCTGTCCTCCGCCTGGTAAGGTCCCAACCTGACACTCACACCTCCAGCCGCTGGAGGGATTGATGTGGCCGCCGTCAACGCCAGAGATGCTCCACAGCCACAGCAGCCTCTTCCTGCTCTGTTCTTCCGCCATCATCCTCCACCTCTCTGCCGTTCTTCTCGGTGCGACAGCCGGCAACTCGGCGTCTTCCCACCAGATGCCAACCTGAGCAATCCTGGACCGGTCAGTCACAGAACAGACAAGCTAGGAAATACTAGGTGGGGGGAGTGTGTGTGATAATGTGAAATGTTTTGAAATAAAACAAACACTGAGAGCAAAGTCTACTGTCAGATCAGCTGATCTCAGCAGCTTCCTCCCACACATTCTCCAGACCCAGCGAGCCAGCAGCCGTTTCTGTGTAGAGGTTTTCTGTCTCAGAACGTTTCTCTCAGTGGACAAGTCTGTCTCTTCTGAGCAGTCTGAATCTAACAGTTGGAGCCAAGGGAGATTCCGGCTGCCGCTTTGCACTCATCTCACCTTGTGAGTGGCGAAGGCTCCTCATTTATCTGGCAGTGGTCGGCGTTGAAACGGCGTCTCAGACACCCTGACTCCCCTTCAGGAAGCGCGTGGGTTAGGGGTTCTGTCATGTCAGGCCGCATGGAGGCTAACAACCAACCCTTTCTGTCTGAGCTGAGATCCCTGAGGCAGAGGACGGCGGTAGGGACTGACTTGCTGGAGTCCATGTGGACCACAACGCCTCACATTTATGGACACCTGCTTTCAGAACGAATCTCAAAGTAGCGGAGCGCATGTTCCCTGGACAGGTGGATGGATCGGCTGGTCAGTGAGGGTCACACGCTGCAGTTTGTTCCGGTAGAGACGGTCTATCATCTCTGGAGCAGAACGTCGCTCTCAGGTCAGAGCTGCAGGAACTGACGGAGAAAGGCGACATTTCCACGGTTCCCCAAAAGAAGAAAATTCCGTTTTTTTTCCCGCTATTTTCTGGTTCCCCATAAAATGGGAGGAGTTAGACACATTCTTGATCTGTCTCTGTTTAACAGTTCAATCAAGGAGGGGCCATTCCACATGCTGACAATCAGACAAGTTGGAAAATGTTCACCATAACGTGGCCCAAAATGCTCCTTTATGCATTTCCCCCAGGTCCATTGATTCCGCGGGTCCTGAATCAAGTTCAAGAGGAACAGCTGTTGGTAATCCTGGTGGCACCCGAGCGGAAGAACGCAGTGTGGTTTCCAAGCCTGCAGCAGCTGGTGTCATGGAGGGAAGATGCGCTCCTCCAGGAGAGGGAACGACCAGGAACCACCCAGAGACAGGTCAGCGTCTCTGGGTCTGGAGAGAGTCCAGAGGCTCGGCTTCCCTCAGGATGTGGTGCGCACCATTCAGGACTTATGAGCCGCTTCAGCCACAGCGTTAAATGCTTCAACACGATCAGCCTTCCAACGCTGGGAGAGGCGTGGAGCCGTTTCATGTCCTTCAGGCTCAGTGCTGTCATTTCTCCAGCAGCTGATAGACAGAAATTCAGATTTCAGAACCATTCAACTTAAGCTGCAGCTGTTTTGTGTCTGTATGTTCTGGTGACACAACGCTCTGCAGCCACCCGCTGATGCAGCAGTTTCTGAGAGGTGTGTGCAGAAGCAGACTGGTGCCACGCCCACTTGCTCCACCGTGGGATTTGACCCTCTGTTCTGGTTGCAGCTCCACTCCTGTCTTTGAAAACTGCAAAGAGAAGGAGCCATTTATCCGCTCTCTGTTCCCTCTTGTCTCAGAATACGAGCCGACGGCGACTCGGCTGAGCTGCGTCCCGATCCCGTTTCTGATGATGATGTTTTTCCACTCGTGACTCGTTATTGTGTTATTTTTTCCTGGGCAGTTCTATGTTTATTAAGCATTGCAAAACAACAAAGTGCAGTGCAATAAGTTACCTGCTCTGTTCATCGTTACACTGTTACAGTTTGTAACCCTCGTTGTTCCTGTTTATCTCAACCTTTCTGACCAGAGGCTCTCTCCTGTCTCCTCTCTGCAGAAGGAGGCCAGGACTCTAACAGAGACCGTCTTTGTTATGCAGCAGATGCTTCCTGGTGGTCTGGATGGACTAGAGGCATACACCACATCCTGCTTCACCATTAACCTGCTAGCAATAGCCTTAAAGGGCGAAGCCTATACGAAATATAACGTTGGTCACATATTGTGACCCCAGATTGGGAGTATAGGTGCAGCTGTGGGCCTCACTGGTTCTGAATAGCTGAACAAAAATGCTGTTAGGGGGCCGTTTGTCTGGCCTGACTGTTATTCATGCAGACTGGGGAGGGGCCCACCTACTGGATGGGCGTGGACTAAGCTTTTTCCAGTGCTGCGCTGCGCGAGGAATGAACCCAGTAGCGATAGCCTCTTCTCATAGAACCCAGGCTTACAATACGTAACCAATGATTATAGAGTTTGGTCAGCGCAGTCCTCTCCTGGACGTGATGGTGTGGTCGGCTGGCTGTCTTGCTGTCGTCCGTTTGTGAAAAATCTGGCTGTGATTGTTGATCCTGTTAAATGTGATTAGCATGTTAGCGCTGCTATCAAAGCCAGATCCTTTCAGACCCTTGCTAAGGTACGATCTCATCTTCCTCTGCCTGATTTTGATCCAGTCGTTCGTCACGATTAGATTATCGTGACTCTTTGAACTCAGCGTTGGAGCAGCGCAAACAAGATGCTGCAGCTCCAAGATGCTGCAGGTCGTCTGATGACCAAAACCAAGAGGCCTGAATCAGTGACCCCGGTTTTACGACCCCTTCACCGACTCCCTGCTGCATCAGGATCCAGTTTAAGGTCTTATTGATGGTTTAAAGTGTTTTTGGGTCCTTGGTGCTGAAGTGAGCTCTAGCAGCTCTGAGGTCGGCTGGCGGCCTGAAGCCCCGACCCTGACCCTGACCCTACGCAGACGGAGCCTCTGGATGCTGAACTCTCAGTAGGCTTAAAAAAATAAATCAATCCTGCAGCTGCTGCTGGAGTTCTGACCAGAACCAGAACCAGAACCAGGAGGATGGAGCACATGGACCCGGCCGGTTCTACAGTCCCTCACTGGTTAGTTTATGAATCACTGAGCGGCTCAGCAACACATTAAAGATCTGCTGTCATCATAGCAACCTTCCAGGCCCATCTGGTTCTGGTTCTGCTCTGCATCAGAACCAGAACCAAACGAGGAGAAGCAGCTTTCAGCTTCTATGCACCACAGATCTGGAACAAACGTCCAGAAACTGTAAAACAGCCGAAACCCTGAGATCCTTAAAGTCCAGACTGAAAGCAGCTGGTTGGTTTTATTGGAAACAATCGTGAAACATCGATCAATAATCCGAAGCGTGTTGTTCTGTGACTTTGTATTTTTGTGTCTTTATGATGTAAAGCTCTTTGAAATGCCTTGTTGCTGAAAATGTTGTACAATTAAAACTCTGGCCTTCAACAACCAACGAAACACAAAAGATGGAGGATGGAAGAAAATTGCTGCAGCTAAAAAACTTAAATACTGTTTGAATAAATAAAAAAAATGATATCTTTGTCAATTTTATTTTTGTCTATTTTGTTTTATTTTCTATTTCAGCATTTATCTACAATAGATAAATAAGCTTTGGTGAGGCTGTTAGAAATAAACTTTGACTTGATGTGACTTGAGGCGGGCGGCGCTAAATCAGAACAAGCCTGAAAGAAAACCTGCAGGAGACCAAAGTCTGGATGACACAAAGAACCGGAACCGTTCTCCGGATCAGCAGAGCCGGAACCGTCCGTACCTGGACGATGGCGACGCCGGCGAACAGCAGCAGCAGGGAAAACCACTGGACTCTGGACAGAGACTTCCTGAGCATCAGGACACTGAAGAGCGCCGTGGTGAGGATCTTCAGCTGGTAGGTCACCTGGACGGGGCGGAGCCAGACAAGTCAGACCTTCCTGAAAACTCTGATCTGAAGGTTCAACAAGATCTTTGAAGAAAACTATTTGTGGAAACATGAAAATGTACTAAAAGAAAAAAAAATATTCATGTGGATGAGACAGACAGGAAGGAAGACGGCGGGACATGGAAGATTCTTTCTGATTGGGCAAATCTAATTCTTGACTTCCTGTGTATGAAGTGACTCTGGAAAGAACCGTTGTCCAGTTTATGAGTCCAGAGCAATTCAGAAACGGTTCAGTTCAAAAATATTTTAGGTGAGAAACACCAGCAGAATGAAGAGGCAATAAAAAGTTGTGATTCAGGTTTAAATGACTGTTGCTATGAATCAAAGCAGCTCTGAGCAAACAGGTTTATCGGGACGATGTTCCAATCGATTGGCCAGCGATCGATTGGCCAGCGATCGATTGGCCAGCGATCGATTGGCCAGCGATCGATTGGCCAGCGATCGATTGGCCAGCAATCGCTACTGGCCCATTTCTGTGAAAACGCATGTGATCGCTGTTCGTCTGTCACCTGCAGCTGACCTCTGCTGACCTTCACAAAACAACATCAGAAACTTTCTGTTCCCAACATCAGAGGAGCCGACGGTTCTGCTAGCTGCCAGACGCCACCTGCAGAACATTTCCAGAACCAGAGACCTAAAGAGAAACTCGTCCAGCTTTGATTCCTGCTGCAGGTCTGATGACAAACCAACGTCCAGAACCTGCAGCTGGAGTTCTGACGAGTTCTGACCACTAGCTCAGCTTACAACAGCAAATATTAGCCACCATAACTATGCAGATCATACCCAGCTCCACATTACGATGTCACCAGGTGACCTTTGACCCCATCCAATCACTGAATAAATGTTTAGAACAGATAAATGTGTGGATGTGCCAAAACTTTCTCCAGCTGAACAGAAACAAAACTGAAGTCATTATTTTTGGACCTAAAGAGGAACGATCTAGAGCTATAGATCTAGAGTTATAGATCTAGAGTTATAGATCTAGAACTAAGGATCTAGAGTTATAGATCTAGAGCTATAGATCTAGAGTTACAGATCTAGAGCTATAGATCTAGAACTAAGGATCTAGAGTTATAGATCTAGAGCTATAGATCTAGAGCTATAGATCTAGAGTTACAGATCTAGAACTTTAGATCTAGAGCTATAGATCTAGAGTTATAGATCTAGAGTTATAGATCTAGAGTTACAGATCTAGAGCTAAGGATCTAGAGTTATAGATCTAGAGTTACAGATCTAGAGCTATAGATCTAGAACTAAGGATCTAGAGTTATAGATCTAGGGCTATAGATCTAGAGTTACAGATCTAGAGCTATAGATCTAGAACTAAGGATCTAGAGTTATAGATCTAGAGCTATAGATCTAGAGTTACAGATCTAAAGCTACAGATCTAGAGCTATAGATCTAGAGTTATAGATCTAGAGTTATAGATCTAGAGCTATAGATCTAGAGCTATAGATCTAGAGTTACAGATCTAGAGCTGTAGATCTAGAGTCAATACACAGCTTCAGTTATTACAACTAAAAACTAACGATCAGCCCGAAACCTGGGAGTAGTGATGGACTCGGACTTGAACCTTGCGAGCCACATAAAGACAGTTACAAAGTCGGCCTTCTATCACCTGAAGAACGTCTCCAGGATTAGAGGACTAATGTCTCATCCAGATCTAGAGAAACTCATCCATGCGTTTATCTTTAGTCGCATTGATTATTGCAACAGCGTCTTCACAGGTCTGTCCAACAAATCAATCCTCCAGCTGCAGCTGATCCAGAAGCTGCTGCTCCTGTTCTCACTAAAACCAGGAAGATAGAGACATAACAGCAGTTTTAAAGTCCCTCCACTGGCTCCCTGTAGCTCAAAGAATAGATTTTAAAATACTGTTGTTAGTTTATAAATCACTGAACGGTTTAGTACCACAAAAGATCTGCTGTTGTTGTATCAACCTTCCAGACTCTCAGGTTCTGGTTCTGGTTCTGGTCTGCTCTGCATCCCCAGAACCAGAACCAAGAGAGGAGAAGCAGCTTTCAGCATCTATGCACCAAAAATTTTGAACAAACTTCCAGAAAACTGTAAAACAGCAGAAACCCTGACTTCCTTTAGATCCAGACTGAATGCAGCTGGTTGGAGGTGATCTGATCAATAACTGGAATGTCGATCAATGATCTGATGATTGCTGATAATATTGACCAAAACACTCGATCAAATGTAACGTCTGTTTCTGTTTGGTGACTGTGAGACGATTTTATGATGAAACCAGTTTGAAGTTCCTTGTTTCAGAAATGTGCTACAGAAAAGATGATTGATTGATTGATTGATTGACTGATTGATTGATTGATTGATTGACTGACTGACTGATTGATCAACCGACCAACCCAGGGGTCCCACTGAGCACACATCAACTGGACCTGTCTGTGTGACCGGGTGCTGACCCGGATCAGGGTTCTGGTTCTGACCTGGAAGGTGGCGGCCGGCAGGTTGGAGATGGCGACGTACTGCAGGTTGTTCTGCAGCGTGTAGATGAGCGACGGCACGGCCAGCTTCAGCGTGTCCTGGTACTGCAGGACGACCGAGTCCAGCAGGAACCACAGCGTCTCCTTCAGGGCGCCTGCAGAGACGCCGCGTCACACACCGATGCTACTTAGCCCCGCCCACCACTACTTACATCTCTTCTGCAGCAGGACGATGAGCAGGCACGTCGTCACCTTCAGGACCTCCGCCATGACGACGGCCGACGTGGTGAAGAAGCGGTCGCCCGGCAACGTGCGGACGTAGCGGATGCTGAGGATGAGCGAGGCGTTCTGGACCACCAGGACCGCCAGGCTGATGTACTTCAACTTCCTGTTGGCTGCAGGGGAGAGACGGACACAAAGAGGAGCTTTCATCCTCCCGCTCAACTCTCAGAACCAGAACTTTCATGCTGGTTCCGGTTCTGGTCGACCCGCTACTTTCACCTGCTTGATTGTCTGGACTCGACCAGCTGCTTCTGCCTCTTCCTCATCATCCTCAACACTCCCCTCCCCCCTCCCCAGCCACACCTGAGTCGAGCTCCACGTCACCAAAACTGCTGATTCCACCTTAAGCTCCGCATATTTAAGGTGGAATGGGCCCACCGGGCCTCCATAGAACCTGTCAAACTCTCTCCTGCAGTTCTGGACCAGGAAGAACAAGAATCAAGAACAAACCAGATAGACGTGATGATCCATAATCAATCAAGTTTATCTGCAACACTTCATGTTTAACTTTATAGATTTAACCATTAAGATTATTTCCTTCAATAAACACTAGAATATTTACATGTTCTGTTTGTGTTAATTAGTCGCCATAGCAACTGATTATTCGGCTCGGTTTAAACCAGTAAACTACTTTATTAAATGGGTCCAAACTGGTTAGATCAGCTGCAGGACGCTGATTCTTGCTGCTACACAAACCAGTTTAACCACTGGGAATATTTCGAAATCATTCAGTTTTAAGACCGGATTATTTTTTACCTTCACTCTGACTCCGGGTCGGAACCTCCCCGGCCTTTCTGCTGCTGCCGCCCAGCATGTTGCCTCTCTGCCCGTCCGGACCGAACCTTTGCCCGCTGCCTGCACGGCTAGCCTCCCGCTAGCCTCCCGCTAGCCTCGCGCTAGCCTCCCGCTAGCCGTGGCGGACCGGTCGGCGCTCCGAGTCTCCGGCCGGTTCTGGTTCTGGTTCTGGTACCGGGAGGCTGAGGCGGGCGAGTCAGATCGAAATGACCGGAGCTGAGCAGCGGAACCGCGGAAAACCACAACTGCGTTGAGGCGCTGATCTGTCCCGGAAGTCACTCGGACTACGGATGCGGAGATTGGACTGAGTGACAGGAGGTATCACTCTGTAGGAGAAAGAGAGAGGAAAAGAGGGAGGAGGGGAGAGAGACAAAGAAAGAAAGAGAGAAATTGGTCCTTGTGATCAAGCAGTTTATTTATTCAGAGCAGCTTAGAAATTTCTTAGGAAACCCATCGAAGGAATGAGTCATTGAATGCAGCATCACTCCTCCTGACCAGCAGGGGGCGACAGTGGAGAGAAAAAAAACTCCTCCTTAACAAGAAGAAAGCAGATCATCCATCCATCCATCCATCCATCATCCATCCATCATCCATCATCCATCCATCCATTCATCATCCATCCATCCATCATCCATCCATCCATCCATCATCCATCCATCCATCCATCCATCCATCATCCATCCATCCATCCATCCATCATCCATCCATCCATCATCCATCCATCCATCATCCATCCATCCATCCATCCATCATCCATCCATCCATCCATCCATCCATCCATCCATCATCCATCCATACATTAACATAAAAGATCATCTTAAAGTCCAAGTTGATTCAAGAACATATTGTTAATTTTGCTCTTTGGTTAGTTGAGGATTGAATTGTTAATAAATAATGTTGAAGTTCAATCAAAAAAAACAAAACAGAAAAGTTTGTTTTTTTCTTCAAAAATGTGCATTAATGTAGGTGAAATTTATCCTTAATAATTATTAAATTGCTGTGACAGACTGGCGACCCGTCCAGGTGACCCCGCCTCTCGCCCGGAACGCAGCTGGAGAGGGAGCAGCTCCTCCCGACCCCGTTAGGGAGAAGGGTGCTCAGAAAATGGATGGATGGAATTATTAAATTGATAAGGAAACTTTTTACATTTGTTGAAATATGAATAAGATATTTTTCCAATATAACTGAAATCCTGCTGATATTTTGGAATCAATAAAGTTACAAAAATGTTGCCAAAATACTTTAGAATGAGGACAAAACCAGAACAAATGATTCTGGGCAAAAGTCACAGAAGGAACAATTCACAACAATAAACAAAACCAAGAATCCCTTCAGTTCTTCACAGCAGGACCGATGTAGGCATCAGAGGTCATCCTGAAGGTCACCCAGAGTCTGCTCTCATGTCATCACATCCACTGCAAGCAGCTTACCCACGATGGGCGACTGTGGTTGTGTGGCAGAGTTGTCATCTTGCAATCGGAAGGTTGTAGGTTCGATTCCAGCTTCCTCCTGCCATATGTCTATGTGCCTCTGGGCAAGGCACTTAACCCCAAATTGCCTACTGGTGTGTGAATGTATGGGTGAATGTGACTCTAGTGTAAAGCGCTGAGTGGTCAAAATGACTGGAAAAGCGCTATATAAGTTCAGTCCATTTACCATCAATGTTAGAGTTAAATTTCTTTAGATAAAGTTTAACGGGGAAGATTCTGTGAATGACTTTAAAAGAAACTTCTTTTACCTTGTTAGTGAGAAGAAAGTGATTATTGAGGAGCCAGATTAATTTCCAGGACAAAGTGATACGAAAGCGATTCCAATGATGTACAACCACAGGAACAGAGGTCACGACCTCCAGGAACAGGGATCTGATCGACTTATTGTGAGGAGGAAACAATAAGACATATTCTGCCAACAGGAGAACGTTTGGCAGATCGAACTGGAGAATCGACTCTCGGCTTCTGCCTGAATCACGTCTTTGTAGATACAAGAACTTTGGCATATTCCCCAGGAGAGACAGGAAAACTGAATTTATGTTTCGTTTCTGTTATTAGATTTATTTACATGAAGACATTCTAATTAGAATCTTTGTTTACAGAGTATCATCAACAAGGTGTAATGCTCTTGCCACGCCACTAGTCGGTGCTAGCTTCTTTGAAGCGAAGTGCGCAAGTATTTCAAAAACAAGTTCTACTTGAAAGCACTTCGATTCGCGTTCCCCCATCGGGCTCCGTTCCCCCAGATAAGGGGAACATGCTCTATGTACCTGATGAGGCGCAGTGGGAACGGAGGATTAGCTTCTCTGAATCTCTGAAACTCGTAGTTTGATCTCAGTCTGTAGTTCTCTAGATCAGCAGGTGCGTTCTGCCACCTGCGCGAAACAGAGACACTGAGGGAACCGGATCCGCTTGAGGGAACCGGATCCGCTTGAGGGAACCGGATCCGCTTGAGGGAACATGAACTGCAGTAACCAGCAGTCAGTAGTTTCTTCTTCTGTGGATTTAGGAAGCGGCTCTGTTGTGTCAGATGATACCTGACGGGTACCGGTCCGTTTCAGAACCGCTCTGTCTGGACCCGTTTTCCAGAGCGGTTTCAATCTGATCAGAGGAAACATTCAGTGGCTTCATGTAAAAGTAGAAAACTGCCATTTTCACCACCAACTGTTGTCATGGAAACAGGACCTCTTGGATATGCTGATGAAAGGGTTAATGTTGGTACTGTTTTTATTTGCGGGTTTCTGACTGTAAATAGGAGCTTTAAATAGTTTAATAAATAGTTTAATAAATAGTTTACTGGCTTCAAATGAGTCATTTATTAACATCCTTCAATCAGGTTGAAAGATGTTTATTGAATTATAAGTGAAATGAACAAGGCTAGAAAAGGCCAATGAATGGACTTACTTTGTGGATTGTAACTTTATTGTAAAGATTGTTTTGCTTTTATTTTGGCACCTTCTCCATAAGGTATCCATGGTAACAGAACAACAACACTACGAGAAAGTTAGCAAAAGGATAAACGCATAAAAACCCACTTAAGTTTAGCTTCAGTCAGAAAGGAAACAAGGAGACGGCAACTGAACTTTATTTATGTAGTTTAATTCTGTGATTGATAAATTAATCAAAGGAATCGGATCAATGTGACCGGATGATTGTTTATGAGAAACAAAGATCAAATCATAAACTAAACCTCAATTCTAACAAAAACTAAAATCAGATGAGAGATGATGAATCTATTAGAGTAAATTAATAACTGGAAGAAAAAAAACATCAAATATTTTACATGTAAGTTTTACTGTCTTTAGTGACCAGCAGGGGGCGACAGCCAAGCATCACTGAGCTGTAAGCTGAGTGTTTCATCACAGAGCAAAAATCATTCCTAGAAAACATGCCAGCATGTCATGTGAGGGAACAGTCGAATTATCTGACATGTGAACAAAACAAAGTATGTGATTGTTGATTTCAGGAGGAACAGGGTCAAAGGTCAAACCCCATTTGCATCATGGGAGAAGAAGTGGAGGAAAATAAAAACCTGGATGGAGACAGAGGAAGAGGAGATCCTTCAGGGTTTGGATCTGCTGTCAGAACCATCAGAACCACCGGAACCATCAGAACCATCAGAACCACCGGAACCAGGAGCTGAAGAGGCTCAACAGGCTGAATAAGAAGGCTGGTTCTGTTGTGGTTCTGACTGTGGTTCTGACTGTGGTTCCTCTGGTGATGATGATGCAAAGAAGGATTCTTCTTAAAATCAATAAAGTTCTGGCCCGTCTTCAGTCAGAGGCTTCTTCAGAGGTGCTGTAACACAGACTGCTACAGGAGATCCTTCCTGCCAGCAGCATCTTCAATAAGAATCTCAATAAATGATTTACAACATTTCATTTCCCTTTGGATCAATAAAGTATTTTTGAATATGACACAAAGCAACAACCAGAGTCTGAAAATGTTTTTATTCCAACATGGATCTTGGTTCTGATCCAGAACTTGTTATTTAATGTAAATAAACAGAACCAAGTGGCAGCAGAGCCACTTTGAAGGAATACACACGTATTTACCGAGCGCCGCTGATGTCCAGACTTCAGCCAAACGTTTAATCAGTTTTAAAGTTTTAAGTTTAGCTTTGTCTACCTTTTAGAGACAAAAACCAAAAATCTGTCAGTTCAGCTTTCCTCCTCTTCATCATCTTCCTCACCTGGAGCAGTGAGGAAGAGGAGCAGGAACTGATGAAATAATAAATAATCCATAAATAAAGACTCATCATCAGTGATGAGCATCTCAGCGAAGGTAAAGTGACTATTTCCTGTTCGGTTCCGACCCGGTTCACAGTGACGCGCTGGGCAGCGAGCCGCGCTCCTCTTCCTCGTCCTCTTCCTCCCCCAACTCCATCCACGGGTGAGTCAGGATCTGCTCCAACGAGGGGCGGTCCTCCGGCCGGAGGGACAGACACCAGCCAATCAGAGCCTGGCATTCTGCAGGAAGAGGCGGAGACGGTCAGCACCACGCACGCCTCAACCAGTCAGGGCGCGGTGGGTCGGCGCTTACCTTTAGAGACGCGGCGAGTGAAGAAGGGCGTGGCCTTGACGATCTCCTGGTCGCGCTCGAACGGGATGTCGCCGCACACCATGTCGAAGAGCAGAACGCCGAGCGACCAGACGGTGAGCGGCTCGGCTCGGTACGACCGCGACTGGACCCACTCGGGTGGGCTGTAGACCCGCGTACCTGCAGGGAGGGGAGAGGTGAGGCTCCGCCCACCGACTGAACCGTTAGGCCCCGCCCGCCGGACGGCTCCGTACCTTCGAAATCGTCGTACGGCGCGTCCTTCAGCAGCGCGCCGGAGCCAAAGTCGATGACCTTGACCTCCAGCGTCCGCGTGTCCACCAGGACGTTCTCGTCCTTCACGTCTCTGTGCACGACGCCGTGCGCGTGAACAAACCGCAGCGCCTCCACCGTCTGCCTGAAGAACCTGCGGGGGAGGAAGCCGAGACGTCAGCGCGGCCGGGGCGGTCGCACGTCGCCAAGGTAAGGAGCGCGGGCCCACCTGAGAGCGAGACGTTCGGGCAACGCGCCGCGCTCCGTGATGAAGTCGAACAGATCCCGGCACTGCGGCGGCCGCTCCATCACCAGCAAGAAGCCCCGCCCCTCCGCCTCGAACCAGTCCAGCATCCGGATCACTCCGCCGTGACCTCCGACCTCACAGAGCCGCTGCAGCAGGGCGATCTCCATGGGAACCGGGCCGAGCTCGCCGGGCTGCGGGACGGGAAGACGTCAGAGTTAAAAACGCACAAAACACAGGAGCTAATTTCATTCACTACAGAACCAGAACCGGTCTCAGGGTGTGGAACCAGCGCATCACCGGGGGAACCCACTGACGGAACAATGACATCACAGGTTTCCGTGAGAACCCCCTCCTGCGGTTCTGCTGCCTGTCCAGCAGAGGGCAGCAGACGCCTGGGTTCAGGTGAAAACTGAACGGGTTCTGGTTCTGGAAATGACCCTCACCAGTCTGGCCCACTGCTGGACCCGATCCCTGGAGATCTGCTTGATGGCGACCGGAAGTCCATCTGAGAGTCTGTGACCCGAAAACACGGAACCGAAGCCGCCGCTGCCGATCAGCGGGCCGCAGCAGTACCGCAGGCTGAAGGCTTCCTTCCCTGGATCAGAACACAGAACCACATCAGAACCCCCAACACACAGACACACACAGACACACCTGGACTATTTTATTATAACTCAGGAAAACCCATTTAAGCCTTTAAGGTTCTGTTTCAGTCCATTGAGAGAAACGAAGTTATTCTGCAATAAACATCGTTTAAACCGACAGATGAAACTATAAACTCCAGCTTCATGTTTTATATAAATAGCCTATATCAAGATTTATAATATTCCTTCTGTTCAGCCCAAAAACTGATCGGAAACCATCTTTTGGTCCTCACAATTGTAGTGAATGGATTACAATCCGGCCCATGTTTGATGCCGAACCGGAACCGATCAAAAGTTTTTCATTAAATACGGTGAAATAGTCCTTTACTAAAGCGGCCAATCAGAAGCCAACTTCACCGCGTCGCAGCCAAAAAAGAAAGAAAAGAAAAAGAAACGCCATAAAAAACCGAATTACTGGACCAGAACCAGATTTTCCGGAACCGGTTCTGAATCTTAAAAGTAGGAATGCAAGTAAACTTTATTTCTGTAGCACATTTACAGGTGAGAAACCGCAAAGCAGCTCATAAAATATGAAACTCGGTAGAAACGCTCACCGCGTCGTTTGTCCTCCAGGTTCGGATCCGCGTGGCTTTTCTCCAACATTTCCCCGAGTTTGGCTCACTGCGAGCGGGTCATAGCCCTGCTGTCTCCTCGGATTTTATCCCTCCAAAAGGCTCGGTTCGGGGTTTTCCCGTCTTCAGAGCCCGGAAGGTTTTGCTGGCCCAGAGCCGAAGGATCCCGTCCTGAGCCGACAGCAGGTTCTGGAGCAGCAGCAGGTTCTGGACCTGCTCCACTGGCTTCACACTTTATAGCTTTTCTGCGGCCACGCCCACCCCGTGCTCCTCATCCAATCAGCGTCTCACAGTGTGCTCCGTGTTTTGAACTGAGCAGCCAATCGGATTGAAGCTCATGAATATTCAAACAGCGCGTGGGGAAGGATTTGTAGATTTGAGATCAACGAGGCGGGTAGCGCGCGCTGATAAACTGCCGGGAAGCTCGAGGCCGATTTCCTCTCAAACATCAGTGCGCGCGCACACACAGCTACGGAAAGTGAACACGCGCACCGCAGTAAAAACACTCGGCGGTTAGAAGCTTTCTGTCGGTTTGTGAAGCTGGTGATGCGTTCAGGGAACAAACAACAGGGTAAGTAATCCAAATTTAACCTAAACCTGGAAAATCTACTTAGGCTCCATAATTTAATGTTTATATTCCTGTTGTCTAAATTAGAGCTTCACATTTCTGTCAATGTGTGAATAATTGACAGAAATTTACAAAACGTTTCTATAAAAGAAACAACATTTTACAATTAGTGATTTTAAACTTAAATTAAGGTTCCATTTTTCTTTGAATGTTTTTAAATGAACACATATCCATCCATTAGCTGTAGATTAAGGTTAATGTAATGTAAACAAATTAAAATGACTAAATTCAAGCATTAAGTTTACGCTGATCTGAAATGTTCTGAAAGTTTCTCAACTTCCACAATTGGCCTCATTTTCTCAGAGGTGCCCTGAAGGCAGCATGTCGTCACTTCCTTCAGAAACAACCTTTCATGCTGCTTATCTTTACAAAAACAATTAAAAATCTAAGGTCCAGACAGTTTTAGTTTCTGGGTTTAAATATTTATAAATATATACAATTTTCAAGATGAAAATCATAAACGTTAAACAATCTCCTGAATGAGGCCGGACCGGATTTCTGGTTCTGGTTCTGCTGAACCCAGACAGGCAGCATCATCATTCCTCACTGGAACTCCTTCAACAGGGGAACCTGTAGCTTTGGGCCAGTCTTTCAGAATCGGAGGAAAGTCTGAACCAGAACCAGAACCCAAACCGCGGGGAGATGGACTCAGAAGCAGAACCAGAACCGGTTCCAGCTTTATAGACGGCTGGAATCATGAAGCTCTCAGCTGCTTTTCAGAAACTTCCTCTTTTTATTCCAAGAAACAAAAAAAGTTTTCATCCAACTGAGAAAATAAAATAAAACAAACTTATATTAATAATCACTGAGGATCAGAAAGACATTTTCTATTTTTCTCTTTAATTCGTTTCTGCTATGATGAACTCGGCTGTTAAACATGCAGCTAAATAAGTCTGATGATGAAGATGACGATGAGGAGGCCGGGAATGATCAGCACCTAACAGAACATGATAAGACTTTTGATGGCCGAACAGAACCGGACCGGGTCACTGAACAGAACCGGACCGGGTCGTCCTTCATTGGAACCACGGAGCGAAACTCAAACTGCTGGAAGCCGTCCACATTTAAATAAGATCTGATCCCGGATCGGAGTGAAGACCCGCCGACCCCGCCGACCCGGAAGTGGAAGTGATGCTGGAAGTGGGAAACAGGAAGCGGATGATTTAAAAAAGGAAATGAGTGCATCATTGTTGGATGGTTTATTTTCTCCATGTTCGAGTTCTGTCTGTGAGTCGGGGGGCGGGGCGGGGCGGGGCGGGGTCAGTGCACGGCGGCAGTGCATCAGCTGCTGTCCGGCGACGGCTCACGCTCCCGATGCATGGCGGCTGTGGCGCTCTGGTGTTTCATGCTGTCCAGGTATTCCTGCTGGGAGACGGCGAGTACCGAGGCCAGGATCTCGTCGTCCTCCCAGTCCGTCAGACCTGAAACACACACCAGTTACACCAGTCAGACCAGTCCAGTCCACAGGTGAAAAATGGCTGTCTGTGCGATTTCACGTGGAGCCGTTGGAGGAAAAGCGAGCCTGCAGTGCATCAGTTGGTCGCATTAAATGCCAATAAAACATGAATGGAAAATATTGAGGGTGTGAAAACTTTGTGAAGCTCAACCAGCTGAGGACTCGTCCACAAACACCCTCTAGATGCATTCTGGGTAATATGTCAGTCAGACAGCAGATGTACCATTCTTTACTGGAAGCACTGGTTTTGGGGCAGAGCGCTTTTAAAGCGGTGGGATGAAGGAGGCTGATCTTGGATTGATTGCGTCGGTACTTTATTGGACACACAATAAAATAAGTGGTTTTTTCTTCTTTGATGAAATAAAAACAGATCCAACAAAAATTAGCATAAACAAAACGTCAGACTCCGACCAGCTGCAGCTCAGCATCAGAACAAACTGGAAGCCAATCAATCCCACAAATCAACACTCGGATGAACACAGATTAACAATTAAAATGTCTCAGATTATAACTCAGCACTATAATTCCAGACTGCTGAGCTTTTCCTGCTGCTAATCTATTTACATCTAGAACCAGCTGTGCTCTAGATCTAGAACTCTAGATTGTTGCTTTTTAATAACTTCAGTTTCTGTTCTGAAGTTTTGCCTCATCATACATTTGTCTGATCTCTGCATCTGTTCAATGATTGGATGGATCAAAGGACACCTGGTGACATCATAATGTAGAGCTGTGCATCATCTGTGTCGTCATGGTAACTGATCTTATTTCCTGTTATAAGCAGGAAATAAGGAGACAGGAAATAAGGAGAGCTCTAACAGGACAAGGAGACACGTTGGACAGAAACTGCTGCCCCAATTCCGTCACCGTGCTTTCAACAGGCGGCGTTCCGGTTCCCAGTCGGGGGAAGCCACACGCTGCGATATCGGCTACAGACTACCCAACATGCTGAATATCCCCGATTTCAGATCTGAACGGTGCCGACGTTCTCCTGAGTGGACCAGATCAGTCTTAAGGACCAGGGCAAGATGATCACTATGGATTATCTTAAAAGTCATCCGATAGTTAGGGCGATTGTTGGAAGGGAAAATTGGGACAAAAATATGGTAAAAATCCTGCTGGTCAGCCTGGGAAATTGATTTTGGTGTGGCCTTCATAGATCAAGACGATTTAAAAATGTTCAGGGAACTTAAAATAAGATTAGTACAATTCAAACAACATAGAACATATTGGTGACCACAGGTTACACAGAGCCGTCCTCTCAGAGTCAGCTATTGCTCATGCTAATGCTAATGCTAATGCCAGACGAAGATCCATCTGCCATCACGGCCCTGAAGCTCAAGATTTCTGGAAAGTGACTTATACATTTATATCTAAATGTTTAAATCACTAAAATTATTTACGTTTCAAAAATATCAATTATTCAAAATCAATTTCTCCAATATTATTCACTTTGGAATCTGTCTCCAATTAAACATTTGCCCTCCAACATGGCAGAACGCTCCAGACTGCAATAACGTCGGCCATTATTTCTCAGGGGAAAGACTCCATCCACCCATCACTACTTCGAGTAAAGTCTTTCTGAAATTGTGGTTGCCGGATCACTGGTGGTCCACGGCCCCCCCTAGTGGTCCACGAGGTACTGCATGTAAACGACAGTTTATTCTACATGACGTCAGCTCAAAGTGTGATGTTACAGCTAGCTTAGCAAAGGATTGTATTAGAAATGATGATGGAAAACTGTCTTAAAACCAGATAACTCAAAAGAAAAGCTGCAGATACCAGTGGAGATAAAACAACTCCAGGAATATTATATGAGCAGAGGAAGCTGAAGCTGCTGAATGTCGATCTGTCGTTCACTTGCGACTGGATTCCTTTGAACGGGTTGGAATCGACTCAGTTACTGAGAACTGTTCTTTGTTTTTTATGACTTTTCTCGGTACTGAATGAGGCTCTGCTTTCAGGTCGCCTAACAGCTACTGTTATTTTTATTTAATTAAAAAAATATTAAATTCAACTAAATAATACTATCAAATACAATTGATAGAAATTGTTAATATTTAATGGTGCAGAAAATGTTTTTTTGTTTATATTAAATCAAGTCTATTTTTCTTTAATTGTGATTCTAAATCACAAATAGCCCTAAATATTATTAATGCACATAACACTTGGTAGTAAAGAACAACTTCTTTTTTATTTCCATGACATCATCGGAAAGCTTAGACACTTTCAGAATCTGTAAATAACTCAAAGTAGACGTGTTCATGGTCACATTTATCAAACAGCATCACTCTTCATTAGGAAGACCTAAGAAAATAGCAACACCTGAGTTAAGAGACTAGGATTTTCATTTCAGCTTGAATTATATATGAAGTTCTGTTATAGTGGGGAGATTTCAGGTTAGGTGATCCATGACTTTGTTCAATGGGGTAAGTGTTCCTCAGCCTGAAAACGTTTGAGAAACTGTACTAGTACTACTACACACAATGAAGATGTTTCCTCTTAAACGGGACCCATACGTACCCAGACTGGGTACGTATGGGTCCCAGTTAAGAGCTGTTCATCTGGCAGCAATCGGTTTGTCTTTACAACTAAAAACTGCCAACCTGAGCCATTTGTTCTGTAAATATGTGAAATGGGCTCCCACCAGGCATTCTGGGTCCAGAATCAGCCGGTTCTGATGAAGGATAGCCTTTTGGATCCTCTGGCTGCTTATTGCGTCCTCTGACATGTGGTGGGTCCCATCCTGATCAGCCCTTGTTCTTCTGGGACAGTGATGTCACTCTGTCCTGTGATTGGACAGAGGACTTTTTGTAGTTGACAAAATGGAGTCTGTTTGTGGTGAGTTTCATTCCGGCTTGGTTTGGACAGACTCCATCTTGTTTGTGAAGATCCAAATGTTTCCAGGAGATTCTGTTAGCGCTTAGCCGCTAATCAGGAGCCGGCCGCTTTGGCTCTCATGAGATGGTGGGCTATTGACAAACTCCTTTAGCTGTGGAACGGGTCGGAACCAGGCAGAAGATATTTCTTACCGAAGGCCGTGGGGGACATCTCCTGCATGATGGCCCGGTACTCCAGGTGGTGTCGGCTCTGGTTGCTCGGACCTGAACACAGAAACGTTCAGCAAGTAAGCGACATGGACAGAACCTTCAAGGTCAGGTTCCTGTCCGGTTCAACTGAGAGTTAAAAAATTGAGCTTCAACGTTGCAAAGATTTGGAGATGGGACATAAACCGGACCCTAATTGGTTCCTAATGGGACCCAAACTGGAACCCTGCAGAGGTTCTCAGAGAACTGTGGACCCAATCCAAACTGCAGTTCCCTCAGACACATTCTGACTTTGTTCATGTTCTGTTGGCTCCTGATGATGGTTCTGTCCGTGCTGTGGGCTCGGGCCCAAAGATCGGCATCAGATCCATCGGTCCGCAGCCTCAAACTGGGCCACAATCAGAAATTCCGTCCAAATGGACTTGAGGTGCTGCGAGACTCAAACTTCCAGGTGGAAATTATTCGGATCTGTTCATAACTAAACCTTAAAAAGTTCTGAATTATTTGGTTCTTGAGGGAAAATGTACATTTTATGGAATTTAAAGTTTTTACAATGGTGCTAAAACAGAAAAGAATTCTTTTAGTTACAAATTTGAGGCTTGAGACCTGAATCCTGGTTCTGAGGTTCTGGTTGCTCTTCTGGGCTCAAACAGGGTTCACCTGGTTGTAGAAAAGCTGTTCCCCTGAACCGGTACCGGGTCGTCTGTTCCTTTCTGAGGGAGCGGTTAGCGGGCTAATGCTAGCTCATTTCTGTCTGTGGCTCTGGAAGAGAATTTGGATCAAAACACAATCTCCCTTCAAGTCCAGTTCATCAGAACTGGTCTTCCACTTCAGGTGGTTCTGACCCAGTTAGCTGAAGCTCAACAGAAATCAGAACCAGAGTCAGGGCCGAGAACCAACATGGATCAGTAGGACATGGCGGCTACAGCAGGGTTCTGCAGCTCCAGGTGAGGGTCTCTGCAGTCCGGCTACTGGTTCTGGTTCGGATCGACTACCGAGCTTCGGTGGCAAATACTTGAGCAGATGCACTTCCTGCTCACCATCAGCAGGGAGCAGGAAGTGACATCACCGTGTGTGTGTTACCTGGAGCGCAGGGCGACGGCGGTTTGCTCAGGATGAGGGCAGCTCCAGTGGGGGAGGGTGGCTTGTTGCCGGCCGGCGCGATGGCGGTGAGGTCCGAATGGGAGGGGTCAGAGTCCCGCTGCCGCGGCGACCGGGCGCTCCAGTCGTCCGGTCCGCTAGAAGCAGCCGCGGTGGCCGAGCTGCAGGTGGCGCTAGCTTTACGGGGCTGCAGGAAGAAGCAGAGGACAGCGTTACCTGGAGCTCCGCCCACTTTCATTGAACACCACCAGATCGCGTTGGGTCTCAGCTGTCGGTTCAGGCTTTCCCCCAGTGAATTATAAGCCTGGCGGGCTGCCAGGCTTCAGTTTCCCTGCTGCCAGGTTTAAGCTTGGCTTATTTTTGTTTTTATGTTTGTTGTTTTTAAGACTAGTTGCGGGTTTGAGATTTGTCAGCAATGTCTTTTAGCAACATCTATAATTATCTTGCATTACTTTACATTTGCTATCAACTTAATATGGGCTGAGCAAATTTTCTTGGGGAAACCCTGCGGTACTGTCTCACCTGTCGGGCCTGTTTCTCCTGGTCCTGGAGCCACTGCAGGTAGGACTCGCGCGCCACCTGCTCCTCGATGGCCTCGTTGGTCGCCTCCCAGTCCGTCGCCCGCTTCTTGTCCTCCAGCATCTGCTGCTCGATCCACGACTCTTCGGACGTCTTGATGGCCGACTTCATCAGAGACTGGTCCGCGTACTGGGAGGGAAAGGTCAGAGGTCAACGCCGCAGCAATGGCCCTAAGAGGAAGCGTGTCGCTGTGGTTCTGGTACCCCGGGTTTGAAGGCGGGAAGGCCCAGGCCCACGCCGATAGTGGCCTTGTTGGGGTTCACCACAGAGTTGTAGTGGATGTTGCGGTGGTAGCTCACTCTGATTGGCTCGTCATTGTTCTGATGGATGCCGTGGAATGTGTTGATTGGCTCTGTGGGACCGGGAGGCGGGATCGGTAAAGATGCGTGAATCTGGTTCGGGTTCAGATGTGCCGACGGACTCACCTGTGCTGTACTGGTACACCTCCACCGGTCTGTTGTACATCTCCGCCATGGCCTGCATCTCGATGTGGTTGCCATGGCAATTGTTTTTCCTCTTCCTGTTGATGTACGTGGTAAAGTCTTCTGTCACGTAGTTGGAGAAGTAGTCTGCATTCTTCATCTGACGGAACCAAACAGACGCCGTCAGCCGATTGGATGAGAAGTCGGCGAGGGGAGGGGTCGTGATCACTCACCAGGTAGTCCATGCAGTGCTTCCTCACCACCTCGTGCATGTCCTGATCCCCGTACACCTGGTCGGCTGCAAACAGAGGACAGCTAATAGAACAAAGGGATGGGCGGAGCCAGAGCTTCTGTCCAATCAGCTCTCAGCTAACCCTAAACGTCTTTCTTTTACGTTTCGCTTAAAACTCAACAGCTATGAATAAATATGAAATATGCAGAAAACGCTTCCTGGATTCAGACATGAGTTTCAGTCGAGACAAACGGATCTTTAGGTTCTGATACCATCCTCCCAACCCGGGCTGAAGAAAATCCCACAGAAATCAGGATTTAGTTCCAAGATGGCGAGAAGGACCCGGCTGCAGCAACAGGAAGGGGGACGGACCGCTGTCAGTCTCAGACCTGATATGGAAATGGGACCATTGGAGTCCAGAGGTGAAGGGGGCGCCGTTTCCTATATTATCTCTGGCCTCTGGTTTTTATTTTCTTGTGAAATCAGTGATACATCTTCAGCTTTTGGAAGGATTTTCAATCTCAGCATGGATTTGAACTTCTCTTTTATTTACTTCAGTGCAGCTCACAGTCTTAAATTAATTCTGGCATTACTGATACCATAAAAGACAACTTGTCTAATAAAATACCATGCTTTTTCAAGAAGGTGGAGCTAATTAAATGACCTCAAAGTGATTCCAGTTTCTCTCGATGGCCAACTTGTTGAAACCGTGACAAAGTTGAAATACTTTGTGTCATTCTTGGTCAGTCAGCTCAACTTTTCTGAAAACACTGACTATATTTTTAAGATTTGTTCTCAGAGACTCTGACTTTAAGAAGACTCTGTGATCTCAGGGTTACCCAACTAGAGGTTGTTAAGTTAAAATGTTAAAACTTAACATTCTAATAGAACTCTAGTTAAAACAACACTTTAACTCAAGCTTGAACTTTTCATCTCCTCGGCTGGTTCGGTCTCATGAGCTGCAGATTAACAAGCTTTTAATGAAACTTTCACTGGCAGGTAAAACAGCAGGTAAATGGTGGTGAAACCAGAACCAACTTTATCTCAACTGTTTGCTGAAAGATGATGGAAGATGCAGGAATATTTTAGCAGAGATCATCCATCCTCTTTCTTCATCAGTTTGACCTCTGACCTCATGAAGCC
>SZYC01003439.1:34953-54230 GCA_010883035.1 Poeciliopsis occidentalis
CTGGTAAACTGGGACCAGCCAGGTAAACTGGGACCAGCCAGGTAAACTGGGACCAGTCTGGTAAACTGGGACCAGCCAGGTAAACTGGGACCAGCCTGGTAAACTGGGACCAGCCTGGTAAACTGGGACCAGCCAAGTGTGTTGATCAGCTGTATTCCACTGTCCTCACAGCGCCACCTAGTGGCTGCTCAGACACATGGGCGTCTCACTCAGAAACAAAGGCTGAAAACCAGTCAAGTTGAAGGGATTAATGGCGTTAAGGTCAGGGGTCAGGGGTCAGGGGTACACTCTGTATCTTAACATCAGTCTCATAGCAACGGGTACGTTGCTGATTTATTTTTCCCAAACTGGGATAAATGATGTTGGACCAGCTCACTGGAGTTCAGATGTTTGAGCTCCAAGAATCTCAAAGAACATTTTAGTCCTTTTTCAGTGAAATGCAGACCTGAATGAAGAGCAGAAATGTTTCCTCAGACAAAGACTTTTTCATGAATTCAAACTGGTTAAACATGTAACTGAGCCTCAGATGAATCCATCAGGAGCCAGAAATTGGATCAATCAACCCTTCAAAACAAACTCAGCATTCTGCGTCTCACTGCTGTTGCACTGAATCCCAGTCAAACTGCTGATCAATATTACATCTGGTCTGGTCTTACAGACTGGCTGCAACCGCCACGCATGTCTTAGGGTGGGCTAAGGTTGGACTAGAAGGCAGGAAACAAAAGAGTTACATTTTCAGAGAACCTGTGATTGAAGGAACAACATTGGTCAGACGAAGATCAGACAGAAACATAAAGAGCTAAAAAAAAAAAAAACAGGACGTTCAGTGTGAATCAGGCGGTTAAAGTCTCCAACAACTTCAAAGAATCAGGCACATTTTATGTAAAAGCAGAAAATGATCTGAGACTGAAAAAGAAACAAACAAATTGTTGGGTTTTACTTGATTCGAAGTGAAGGACACCACTGTTCCCATTTTAGGACTTTTAAAGACTTTAAAAAGACGCTTTGGAAAACCTGCAGGAGGCTCCAGGATTAAATAGATCTGAGACTCAAAGCATCACTTCCTGCAAACATGGGAATGAACCTGAATGAAACTGATTTTGGTAACTTGAAGCTTCGCTGCAGGTTGGGGCTGAAACTAGGAAGAAACCAACTATATTAAGGAAACACACACACACACACACACATAGATATGATGACATCACTGCAGCAATGCAGTGGCTATTATCTCAGACAACCTGCACTCAATTGAAAAAACCTTTGTGTTCCAAAGGAAGAAAACACACTGATCTTTCACTACGACCCACATTTCTGCTTCCCATCTCTCACACACGCACACACACACACCAAAAGAGTCCAACAGCTGCACAACGCCCCCTGCAGGTAGGAACATTTCAGACAATAATGAGCTAAAATGTAAAGATGAAACATGAAGGAATTTTGCAGAGTTTGTGCTGCTTAATGAATAGAACTCTCAACCGAAGTATGAAACCAACCTGGTCTTGTTCCAGAACCGTCTGTAGTAAATACTGTTCTGACCCCAGCTGGAGGTAGTAAATAGCCCCAACTGGGCTTTTCATGTTCTTGGGTCCAAGTTCCAGATGTTTGAACGCAATAAAAATGAGGAACCAAACTTTAAGGTTTACCTGAATTAAGTTATTGTAATTTGTGAACAGAACTGAAAATATTGTTTTATGTTCATGCCATAACATCATTTCTCCTCCGACATAAATAAGAGGAGAAATAAAATGTCTGAACCAAGCACAGTTCATATTCCACCAAACACTGCCATCTGGTGGCGATGGGTGGAAGTGCTACACACCTGTGGAGGAATGGACTCACCCACAGCTCTGAAGAGGCACGCCCCGTCCTCCTTCATCTTCTTGATGACAAATCCTTTCTTCTCCCTCAAAGCTTTCTCGAACCAGTGTTCCTGCTGGAGAGCAGAGCGCTGATCAGGGAGCTTTCCGCTAGGTAGGACCAGGACCGAACACTAACGCTTTGTTAGGATGTGTTCACACCAGCCCTGTGCGGTCCACTTTCATGAAACTCTAGTTTGTTTGTCTATGAGGTCCAGTTCATTTGAGGAGGTGTTACTAAAGAAGCCAAGGTTTTGGTTTGGTTTCAAAACGAGCGGACTGGAGGCCGCTCCAAAAGCAGGAAGCTCGCTACAGCACAGGGCATTCTGGGTAAATATATCACTATCTGCTCTGTGGGTTCGCGCAGGTGTTGCGTAGGTTGCCATGGCAATGGGTCTGTGTGTAGAGTAAAGCCGACAGAGAACGAGGGAAAACAGAATATAAATGGTTTAAAATTGCTTTTCTTTTTTATCACTTTCTTTTCCTGTTGTCGTGGCGACCTGCAGCCACTTTAATTTTTTAATTTCCTCCAATAAACAACAAAATCAGGACTAATTGCCTCTTTTGTTTGTAAAATGTGGCAATATTCATAACCCTAACCAAGTAGGATAAAACATTTTATAAAGTATGGGAACCATACTTTGCTAAGTTTTAGCAAATTAATTTTAACAGCATGTAATATTAAATGACTAACCAATGCAAAAGGAAAATGTGTTTAGTCCTTTGCATCTTGACAGAAACCAACCCGTGTATAGATTCATATCCTGGGAGAAAACATATTTTACATATCAAAACATCAGCAATTTTGAATTTAAACTATGTTTTATAGAAATTGGGCATGAAATGAAGGCTCTCTGATCGTTTTTGTGACAGATTCCTGCTCATTCCACATTGCAAGCATCTGGTTTTGCGGACAGACTCACTGCGTAGTAACGGCGCCTTCAGGAGTGTCGCTCACTGCAGCAGTATATGGGCAATGTTCACACAGTCACTCATATCAATGGAGAAATCCTTCAAAATGTGATGTTACTCCAGTTTTGTTTCCATTTTGTGAAGAAGAAAGTTGCGCTGGTCTTTTGAGGTTTTGTGTCAATTCCTTCAATAATTCTTGGTGCAGCAATCTACAATCATCTCCTTTGTTTTGTTCACATTCAAGATGAGATGATTGTTCCACTAAGAGCTCCACCAGGTCTCTGGACAGAGTACTCTCTGATCTGATACTGTTCTGTTGGAGCTTTTTCTCCAGCTTCTTCCTGTGTGTCTCCTTATTGTCTCTAATATTAACTGTAAGCTGCTTTGGTATACTTCTCCATGATTCTCTGACTCCCTAAATTAAAGTTATTTTATTGTTTTATAGCAGTTTCTTCAGGAAGGTTTGTTATTAGGGTTATTAGTGTTTTGGTCGGGATGGTGTTGTTCACACAGATGTTTATATAGTCATACGAGGCATAGATGTCTTTTCCATGCACTCTTCTGGGCTTCCTATAAACTTTTTGAAGTATTCTGAATAATTATTTTAGCATACTGTACTGTTTCATAACTAGAATCAATGGGAACATATGTGTGATTGAATAGAATAATGTTGTAAAATGGCGCTATATAAATGAACTGAATTGAAGCAAATGTGGCTGGCACAGAACATCCCAGTCTGTACCCCCAAAACAACTCAAGGTTTTCTTTAGTTTTCCGTGGCCATCGTCTCTCATCTTTCCTCTGAACAAAAGAAACACACAAAACTGTGATTGGATTTGCCATGAGTAGGTTTTGCTTTGGAGGTGTATAAATCTTTGAAGAATTCTTACCCTTTATCCTACCTACACACTTGAACCAGTCAAAGGTGGGTTTGATTTAAAAAGATAATGTGAACATAAAACTAACCCTAACCCATAGACCTGAACCTGAGGGAGAAGCAGCTGGATAAGTTTCCATCTGGACCACTTCAGGTCCAGATGGACATGTAAACAGAAAGTATTCCGGAGTTGGATTAGGGTTACCAGACGTCTCTGATTTCCTGGGACAGTCCCTGTCTTAGGTGACCAGTCCCCGGCTAAAGCTGTCTCCGGAAAAGTCCCCGATTTTAGACTTTTATGAATGAGAAAAGACATTTCCAATAGATCATTATAATGGTAGCCGGAGACTCTATGTGTCATGGAGTAGAAAGCATGAGTGAGCATGTTGCGCGCAACAACAGCCGTTACGATAGCTGCTTGCTCTGCTGTTAACGTTACAGACAAAGAAGAGAAGCAGTAAGCCGACCGCCAATAAAAATCAAGAAGAGCCGAGAAAGACAAGAAGCTGGAAGGGGAGAGCTCGAGTTTTGACCAGCTTCGAAGGGGAGCTGACCTCATACGGTATGTGTTTTGTCTGGACTTGGCTAATTTTTACCATCATGAAGCCTTAGTTGACGGTCAAGTAAAACCAAGCTTTTATTAACAAACGCAAGACGAGAGCACAAAGAACAGATACAGAATTAGCCAGAGTGAGAGAAATAGCAAGAGGATAGTTAAAATAAACTCACTGTAAAGAAAGGTGTTTTGGGATTCACTGGTTATCATCGGGGTTTTTTCCAAGCTAGATATGACTTTATAAAAATGTTATCACTCAGTGACAGGAAAACTGAATGAATTGAAACTGATGAGGATGGAGAGATATTCTCTTCTATAAATATCCATTTTCTCATTTCAAAATAACTAAATTCTAAAATAAAACAAATCTGACTTTATTCATTAAATTGTACATTTCCAGTATATCTGTACATTCTAATATTTTTGGAGGAGATTGTGATATGTCTCTGTCTCAGAATAGTGGCCGACTGATAAAAGATAAAACAGGAGGAAAATATTCTGATAAACTGAATGAACGAGGAAAACAGGAAAACTGACGGCTGGAGAGAAAGACAAAATGTAAACATTTAGTCGTCTCTTGTATTTGAAGTCTTTTTCTTTACTATCAGCTGTGATGTTTCTCAAGTTTTCACATAATCTTTTCTGCTCTTGTTCTGTCCAGGCCAGAGACGCTCTGGTCATGCATCAGCTCTTCAGACCCAGGAGGGTTTTCAGCTCCAGAGATGGGATCATGTTAAGTTTTAACTACCATCATTTTAATTGAGCCACAATTTAAAAGCAGTTTCTGACTTTCATCAGTTTGTCAGTAAACAAATTTTTACTAGTTTTGTCAGTTCAAGTTTCTTCTGTTAGCACTGTGAGCTTTTTGCTTTTTGTTCATTAACAAAGGAATACCAATAATGTTATTAACGTGTGTGCATGCTCACTTACAATGTATTTACCCCCCCCAATTTTTAGTTTCAGTTCTCTATTGTGGCTATTAGTTTTATCATTAATATTATTATTATTATTACAATTAGGAAAAAACGGTGTGGAGAGACATGTTCCTGCTTTTATATTTTATTTTTAGTGTTTAAATATCAATAAATATGTAAACTGTAACTTTCCCAGTTTCTTCTTTTTATTTGGATAAATGTACATCTGTCCCCAGATTTAGTCTTAATTTGGATCGTTATCTTTTGTCTGTGTGAGACCAGGACCACTTCTGATTAAAAGTTACCTGCAACATCAATTCCGTTACTATATCAACCTGAAACTTTGGGATAACAGGCTAAACTTGTGACGTGAATAGTGTACGTAATTACATCATTTAGTGGCTCTATAGTTGGATAAGCAGGAAAAATTGTTCAACTTGAACAATTCATTCATTCAAATACATTGAGCCATTTCTCCAGCTCTTACTGGGGCCTCTACTTTAGAAATGTCACCCTGTCGACAGAAGTTGACCCCAGAAAAGCCCCAGAAGTCTCCCATAAAGCCCCATTAGCCTGCTATTAGCATCGTTAGCTCCCTACCTGCTCCACGGTGGCCGGGTCCACGGACTGCAGTCGGGCCGCGTTCTCGTACTCATCCTCGCTGTTGTTCCCGGCTCCTTCTTCAGTGTCCTGGCTGGAGCCCACTCCTCCCGGGCCGGTCACTCCCGGCTGGCCTCCACCGGCCAGAGCAGCTACCACCCCCCCGGAGCAGGTTCCTGCCTGCCGCCGCCTCTTGCTCAGGCCGGGCCCGGAGCAGCAGCCTCCTATCGCTCCGCCGCATCCAACCACACCGGAAGACCCCACCAGCTCTCCCCGAGAGCTAGTAACCATTCCTCCGCTGCTGTCCCGTCCGTCCCCTGGACCCACCGGGGACACGGAGCCGACCGGCGGCGGGGAGGCCTGCTGAGGCCGCGAGCTGGCCTCGATGTTCCGCCTGTCTTCTCTGGCTGAAGGTGGGGCGCTCTGGTAGGACCAGGGAGGTGGTGAAGCCCTCGGCCTGGCTCCGGTCCTCCCGGTGTGCGGGTGCGTGTGTTGGTGAGAGTCAGACCCGCTCCGACGGTCGTTGTCATCGGTGTGGTCCGAAACGCCAACCGCGGAGCTGGGCTTCTTTTTCGGGAGGATCGTCATGGTGGAGTCGGTGTAAGGGGAGCAGGGAGTCGGTTAGAGATGGAGACAGCTCCGTTGTTCTGGATCTAAAGTGTCGGTCGGGTCACCGTCCGGACCGGCCGTTAGGCTCCTACCACCAAGCTAAGACCCTTCAACGAGCCGGAGGTGAAGAAAGAAGCGGCCCCTCGGCTCCTTTTCGACGGTTTGATTTGAACAAAAACAAAAAGCGTCTCCCTCTTCCCGTTCTCCAAAACATCAACACAGGCTGACGGAGCGTAGCGACGTCACCTCCCGTCTGCCACGTCATCACGTTCTTCTTGAACTCTAGTCACACTAACTAGCTTTTTTTCGTCTCTGTCCTCAGACAAGAGTTGAGGATGCAGCATTTTTTAGTCACTTTATTCAATATTCAAATCACTGTCAACATCCTTAAATGTTTTAAAACAAAATGCTTCCCCGATCAAAACCTGATCCTGCAACAGGTGGAGTCAGCTCCACCCCAACTTGATAAAAGTAGATCACTTTTATCACATATGTGACCCATTAAAAGTGATATAGTTAGTTATAGTGAGTTAATTTGTAGATTTCTCACCAAAACACGGGTTCGACTTTCTTGATGTTTTATGCTGTTATAATTATTTTGACCCATCCAGACATCTGAAAACCAGATTCAGTTCAACTTAATACATTATGAATAGCAAAGGTAAATGAAATATTTATGTAACCTATATTTACCCATATTTTATGAGTTGTTGTAGATGCTGATGGATGTGGACATGAAGAATCTCCTGTCAAGGTCTGTATTGCAGCGGCTTTGAAGAAGCCTCTGACTGAAGACATCAGGCCTTTCAGTTGCTGTGCTGAATACAATAAATTGTTTCTGTGTTTTCAGAGCCAGGAAAATCTGGAGGAGGATCCAGAAAATCAATGAGACTTTTATAAAGAGTTGACTCTGATTCGGCTCTTTGGAAGTGAAAATCCCAGAACCTGTTTAGAACTGGAACCTCTTTTGCAGAAAATTTGAAGTTGAAACACACAGGTGACCAAAAGGTCAAAGAATACCTGAAACAATTTGTGTCAATTTATTTATGGTATGACAGCAGCTAACCTTCCATGTCTCCAGCTTCCTGGAGTCAGCACACCTAAGAAACTTCAAGACATCAAAATCTTCTGCATGTGTAATTTATAAGAAATGTAACAGTACTGCTTGTGATTACAATTATTGGTGATTATTGTTGAAGTCTGAGCAGGCACTGGACCCGTTTCCTTTCAGTGTTCAGAACATGTAAACATCCAACTTATTGGCTCGTTTCCCAGTCCATTTGCAGAAATTCAGTGGCAAGAGAATAACCAGTTTTTACCTTGCAGGTGAAGGAGTGTGGAGTATTTTTAATACACTAATGTACAGCGATGTTGACGCTTGCTGTTCCACAATGTCATGTGCCCTCACCGCCCCTCCCACAACAGCTTAGTTCATGGATGGAAACAGTCATAAATATGAGAACTGCTAAAGCTTTCAAATCATTTTATGATGAAAAAAATGATTGGACAATATCACATGAGTAGCACCTGATATTGTGACACTCAGCATGAGCCAGAGGTGAAATTACAGCAGGAAAATATTTCCAACTGCTTGTGATCTTTTTTGTCAGGTTTCTGGCTAACTTGTCATCTTGTTTTGAAAACCCATGTATTGTTATTTAAATGTGTTTCACTGTATTTGCAGATGAATCTCACTTTTTGTCGACTTACTGACTCAGTTGAACTGTTTTAGTTCTGCTTTGCTTGTTAGATTTGTTTTTCTGCAACACTTTGAGTTTCACTTGCATTTGAAAAGTTCTTAATTTCATTGATCAGATTAATTCATTCATATTTATTTTTTCTTCTTAGAAGTTTTGCATTTTTTCATCAGTTTTGTCACCAGACTGACATGAATCATTTCGAGCTACAGAATACATTGCTCTTCTGGAAAACATTTTTCTTCATCACCTTCTCCAGCTGCCCTGCACTGATGGATGAAAAAAACATCAAAACATAAAAGCAGAGCAGAGGGAACCACCTGCATCATGTGTGCAAATTTATATCAGTACAGAAGTAATGCAGACATATCTCTTTGCTCTTAAATAAACTTGTGGGATTGTAGAAATCTCTTAGAATCATATTTGAATGCAATTATATTTCTTTTTTATTAAAAATTAGAGGTATTGGAGCGTGCTGTGGTGGTGCAGCGGGTTAGCATGTTTGGAGGCCTTAGTCCTGGACGCGGACGTCGCGGGTTCGAGTCCTGGCGACCTTTGCGCATGTCCTTCTCCTTCTTCTTGCTCTCTTTCCTTTCTGCCTACTGTCGAAAATATGAGCCACTGGTGCCACAACAACTCTTTTGAGAAAAAAATGTTTTAAAAAAAAACTAAATAAATTACAGGTATTGAAAAGATAGTAGTGTTGGGAACTTTTTCTGTTTGCCTGCATCCACCTTCATCCACCAGAGGCTGCGCACCATGAGTGGCGCCCCGCTGACTCTGCCAGCGCATCTCCAATGATCCTGGAGCTCAAGAGGAGCAGACTGCCAACACTTCAGCGCCTGAGTGTTTGCTAGTAGTGGTACTCTAAGTTAGCTCACTGTGTTTTCTCCTTAGAAGATCAACTAGTAATCAATTCTTCTTGCCTTTTTCTCTCAGGTGATTCTTTGTGCCTTGGAAATTTCCCTGTGAAAACCTGACCTGGCTTTGGATTTCCTCTCTCGTGACGCCGTGGAGCATTACCCTCTGGGTGCCCGGGTCCCTTCGTCGTCATTACAGTTCAACCATAAACCGTTCTTGGATTTCCCGGCTGGCAGTCGGCTTGCTCCTCTGTTCTCCTCCACGCCTGAACTTACCTGTCCACCCTCCACCGCACCTCTACATCGTCAACCCTGCACTTACGCAGTGGAAACCTCACTCTGCATCACCTAAAGGACACCCACAAACGAACCGAAACCACAAACCCACAGTTTCTCCTCTTGGTGGACGTAACCTGCAAATCAAGTAACATCGGTCTAATTTCTCTGAAGTTCCTGTTTTCCAATTTCCCCAAACTCACCATCTTCCTTTGCTGCTGTTCAGTGTGCAGACAAATTGACAGTATTTACCTACAAGCATGGTGCATCACATGGATGTCAGGCATGCATTTGTTTCTTACTACCACTCCCCTGTGGTCCATGTTGCTCAGCAACAGCAGGAGAGGATGGAGAACAAAGACCGGCAGCAGCAGGTACAGTTGCACCCTTCCTGATTCACTGAAACATGACATCTGTTGAGTCTGCAGAGCTCATGGCAGCAAATCGACATCACTACAGGAAAGAAAATCCAATTACATTAGTATAGGAGCCTTTCAGAATATTTCAATGGTCATAGAAAGCTTCTTGCATTTCAGCAGCTCTAGTAGCTACAGGTCTTTTCAGCAACATGTTTGAAACCTGATCTGGTTCCAGAAGATGTTTACCAACGTTTCGCGTGCTTCAATAGAAAAAAAGAAGTTCAGCTCTTGCAGAATGTTTTTCTGCATGAACTGTGATGTCACAGTGGGCCGGTCAGCTGAACGAAGAAACAAAAGAGCAGCACGGCAGCAAAGAGGGTTCAGTGGTCTGTTGAGGAAACTCAGCAGCTGATTCTATTTTTCCTTACTTGCTAGCATATAGCTTAACTTTGATTTCTGATGTTAGGGCACCGGCAGCGTTTGGTGAAGCTGTGTCTTGGTTTTTGAGCCACCTGCATCTCTTGTCTTTCTGCAAATGTTCATCAGCATCAGTTCTACGGCAGCCTTCACGATCCTGTGATCCAATGTACAACCTGATTTTAGAAACAAACAGCAATGTTGCTGTCACTTTAAAAGTTTAATGATGTTATGGTTTCCTTTAAGCGTATGGAGATACAATCACTTGATGATCTTGATTTCTAAAACTCTGCTAGCTTCAGCTTACTTAAATTTCCTCCTACAGCGATCTGTTGCTGCCATTCTTTACACCCCTGCAGCATTTTTCTCTTGCATCTTCTTGGTGCTTCAACAGAAAAAGGGAAGAGAGTTTCAGTGTGGCGGTTCCTGTAGCATGGAACCAGCTCTGGTACCATGCTACAGGACCGACTGAAATCAGATGTTGGATCTGATTTCATAGGAACTTTTCGAGCCGCTTTTGAAAACATGCTTTGTGATTCTAGGAATCAGTTTCTGAGTGATGGAATCAACTTTTAAAATGTTGTGTAATTTCTTTTAAATGTATGCATATGTTTCAATTTGTTTTATTTCGTTTAATCAGGTTTTTGGGTGTTGTAGAGTTTTGCCCTCATCTCTCTTGAAAATGGGATCAAGAGATCTCATAGATCCATTTACCTGGTGCCTGTTTCTCCGCCTGCAGTAAAGATGGAGGTTGGGGGCGCAGGAACGTGCTGTCGATCCTCTCCGGTGTAGCATGGCTACAAATTACTATTTGTGTGGCATTCCTCATTAAGTCATCAGTTCCCTCATTTCAACCTGGGTCCACAGCATCTTGCTCACCACCTCTCACTGCATATCATCACACATGGGGCCCTGAGCAAAATTTGGTTTTGTAGCCCTCTGTTTTTGCTGCTAATAATGTTATATACTGTATATACTGGATAATATAGAATACATTTATCAGCCAGCCAATTTATCATTGCTGTTGCAGATGATCCTTTCTCCAGTTTGTTTCATAATGAGAGGTTCAAGGAGAGTCAATGAGTTGAAATGATCACTCCTATTTATTGTGACCAAAATGTAGCGCCGGTCCATCTCCATGTTTTCTGAAGGGACAACATGGCAAAATGGTGCCTAACAGTTTATGATTCCTTTTCGAGGCCTCTACCCAAGCTCTGTCCTGAAGAGGATGTTCCCTGATGTATCATTTCCTTTAATATTAGCTGTGTATTGTTATGTCAAAACTTAGTTTTATTTCAATCACTCAATTTTATCTATAAGCAGGGCCGGCCCAAGCCTCCATGGTGCCCTAATCAAAATCTGGTTTTGAGGGCTTTAGTTCTCCTAACGATGTGGACCGACTGCAATCATCAGTCCCATCATTAGATCGTTCACACACCGGCTATAAAGTGATGACTTGTTTAAAAAAAACAAAAAAACAGCATGATAAAAAGATCGCCGTCTGATGCTCATTGCATCCTGCAGCTACTTCTGGATAGAAATGAGCTGATGCATCTGTGGCTGTTTACATGATATACATGTATAAAAAGAAACATTTATTGTTAGGATTCAAGTTGGTGTGAGTGCTCCTCCGAATAGACGATCTTCGTGGGAGCGTTCTGACAGGCTGACACACCTGAAGCGGATTTCTGAAATCGGCTGCAGGATTCTTAAGAAGCGGTGGAGCAGCCATTCATCGCTCGATGGTCCCACTTGTTGGTCATAGTCAATCCCAAGGTTTTGCCAAGCTTCATGTTGACCAAGGACTAAGTCAATCTTTGTGTTTTTTCTCAGATTTTGGACGCGCTGCCTGGACCCAGCTAGGAACCACGCCCACCCGAATACTGACACCGATTGCCAACCGGACTGAACGCTCTCGTCTGCCGCCCGAGCCCCACAACCTTCTCGGAGCCTTTGCACTAACGGATCCTACCTCCTCCTCGGCAATCCTCCATCAGATGAACTGTAAGCCTTTCCCTCCACTTCCCTGTCAAGATCCTCTCACTCCAGCTCCTACTAACCTCTCCCCTCTCCAAGCAGTACCTGAGCCGCCCAGCCGCTCCCGATCCCAGAGGACAACTCGGGCTCAATATTTTCAATAATGACTGTGAATAAATCATTGAACCAAAATCTTCCGGTCTAATGTCTGAACCTGCATGTGGGTAAAGAAACTCAAATCCAACATGACATTTATTGGCCAACTGATTTACCCACAAGCTGATTTCTGTGTGCCGATTTTCTTAATTTTGGGGGATCGTGATCTGCTGATACTGTCATGTGAAGCTGATGTAATCTTCATCAGCAAAGGCTGATAAATCGTCTCTGTCCTTCTGCTCTACAGTGACAGTTTGACTGACAGACCAGGTCAGTCTGAACATTTACAGTTAACAATATTCACCCCTCTGTTCCCAACTCAGTGACTTTCTTGCGACATTTAGGAACATTTCAGACAAAATAAATTCATATCAGCCAAAATCAGCAGATCTTTAAAGATCGGTAACCAGGGATCGGCCAGAAAATTGCAATCGGTGCAGCAATACACACATTCATCACATTTTTTGATTAATTTCTCTTCAGTGTTACTCCAATAACTACAAATGTAATTTATACCAGGTGAGTCTTTCTCCTCTGGAATGTGGACTGGTACCAGTACCGGGTCAGTTCTGAGCCTTCAAATGATTTTAACTGAAGTTTGTCATAACTTAGAAGTTGATGTAAAATTATGTTTGTTGCTGAGCAGCAATTAGCTGCAGCAGAGAGCAGCTCATCCTGCAGCAGCTTGCAGCCTCTCAACATTTAGCTGGACAATATCAGACACTGATCAGTTTTAATTATTGATATCAAACCTTATCAAACAGTTTGAGGCCAAAATACCTCAGAAATATCCACCAGGAGAATCAACTCATTAAAGTTCAGACTCAGTTTCACACAAAGACGCAGCTTCAATGTTGCAGAACTGGACCGGTCCGGGTCGTCAAGGTCATTTCTGTTAGCAGCTTTATTATCTTTACATTATATTATAAAGGCTCATTAAAACAAACCTTGTCTGGGCTTCTTTCTGTTCTTCCTCTTTCTTCTCTCCCTCCCTGAAGGATAAGTACTTTTTTCACACATTGTTTTGCTGACTTAACTTCCCACTTAACTGAGCTTTAGATGCTGTGCAGCGCGTTACCATGAAGCCTGCAGTACCTACAGCGGACACCAGGGGGCCCCAGGAGCAAGTCAATGTTTTTATTTGTATCAGTAAAATAATGATTTCTACATACATTATCAAATATGCATTATTGTAAAAACAAATCACTTCCTGTGTTTTTGATATTATAATAACATAGAAATTATTACTAAAAAAATAAAAGCAGGTCCTCTGAGGGGGCCTCCTACTGGCCCTGGGGCCCGAAGCAACTGCTTAGGGCGCTTCTGTCTTTGGCTGGCCCTGTCCATAAACCACCCTTCATGTTGGAGGCATCTTGCTGGAAACACATCATAAAGAATATTTCTTACCTGAGTTTGTCCAGGGTCACAGTCTCAGGTGCAAAACCAGAGTTGTGAAGTAAAGAGAAACTTCTGGGATTCTCCCTTTTGCTCCCATCTCTGGAAGACGGCTGGTGGGTATTAAAAGCTTCATCTTTTCTTCACTTCTCTGGACTAGCCAGGGGAGTCATTGCTCATGTTCTTTGCTGAATTTCTTAATAAAATGATCATGAAAATGCATTTTCATTTGTTGGTGATTTACTCAGTGTTTCATCTTAGCTAAGACTTATTTATTTTCTTAACAGTACACACGGCCATCTATGTGTGGAGTTCTTGTGGAAGGACAGACAAGGAGTGTTGTAGTCAAGACCTGAGATCAAGTTGAGACCAAGAACTCTGCCTTACTAAAAATGTTACTAAAAATGTGAAATATGATCAAAATTGCATCTTAATTGATCTAAAAGATTCACATAAAACACCTTGATATTAAAAGCTTAGAGCAGAAATAAATGTAACCAATATAGTTATCAATTGAAAGGCTTTGTTGTGCTTTACTTCCATGTCTGTGCTGCAATCAGCGGAGATCTCAGGCCATCCCTAACAATATAACGCCCTGGGAAGTGGCCCATATTTTCAAAAACCGCAACTATCTCCACCATTAAACATAACAATTGAGGGAATTTACAAGTAGTAAACACTGAACTATGAACACCGACCATATAATTTTTTCATTCAATTGAATATGTAAGTGTCATTGAAATAATTTATGTTTTGAAAAGATTTGTTTATTTCTGATCATTAGGATGATGTATTTTAAGTTTGGTTCAAGTTCGAGAGTTGTGTGGAATAATTGTATTTTATGTCGTGTCAAACTGTTTGTCGGGAGATTTTATGTTTGTGAGACTGCGAGACTTAAAAGAAAAAAAAGGAAAGAGGAGCAGAAGCCTGACTAAAGCTACAGGTAGCAGCCTCGTGGTCATACGGTATTTTCCAAATATGTTTGTAATTTTTGTTAATTTATCGATTATAGTGTTTTAATTACTTGCTATTGTAATTTAGAGTGGACGATTGAGTTGAGATAATTGATTTGGGAAAGCCCTCCGAAGTGGCAGGCGGCCATGAGGTAATTTGTCAGAACATGTGTCACCTGTTTTTTGTAAGTGTGTCTATGTCTAAAGCTGTTTTTTATTTCTATAGTTTTCACGGCGTTTAATAAAAGAGCCCGTCAAAAGAAAGCCGTGCCAGTGTGTCACTTTGGAGTTACAGAATAACTGTGTACTGCTACTGCAGAGGACCAGAGCATTCCAAGGACAAAGGTCGGCTGTCAGTGAGGCTCCAGTCCTATCATTGATAGTGAAGAGCCGTTCAGATCAATCAGGTTGTTCATGAATCTCTCATCACTGTTTTGCAGACTTTGCTCTCAGCATTGTTGCACGTGTCACACGTCCGTCAACACCTGCACACAATAATTCACCGTAGTGATTGATGAGTTTTTTTCATGAAAATGGAATAGATTTGTTTCTGCACAGCTAGCTCACGTCCACAGAGCTAACCTTTCTTTGCGTTTCCTTTTTAAGTGACGATAATTGGACGTTTTTCCAAACTGTCTGTGAAATTGAAGTGCTGCTGAATTAACCTGTGGCCATATCTTATTATTTATGGAGCGTGATTGTATTACCAACAATTACAGACATCTTCTGCTGCATGCGAGGAAAGGTGGTGGGGAAACAGTGTAACAGAAAAGCAAAATGAGTAAGTCAGTTTTTGCTGGGATTTTAAATTGATTCAGTGAAAACAAAGATGTTAACAAACAAACTGGACAATTTAGTTGCACTTTAGTGATATTTCCACATTTGTGTTCTTGAAATAAAATCCTGAGTCCTCAATACGCTCAACTGAGACAAGACTCAGACCAAATGCAGTTGAAACCGAGACCATTAAAAAACGGTCTGGAGAACTACAACATTACATTAAGCAGCACAGATCAGGAGGTAGTGGAGCCGTGAGTTGTAACTGGCCAGTCATAATGATGAACCAGAAGTTTTTCTGTGGAGATTTTTGTTTACGAGGGGAGGAAGTTGGTCCGCAGAATGAGTAACATCCAAGGCACTACTACAGTAACCTTTGAGGAGACCAAGAGGTAAGAGCAGAAACAGGAACTCAGAGAAGTGAAACAAGTCATCTGAGAGTCAAACACTCAGGCACTGGAGCAGTTGCCTCCAGCTCCTCTTATATGCTGGTTGAAAGGCAGATTACTTCCAAGTGTGTAGAATCTCAGACCGCTTTCAGGTCACAGTAATCTCCTTGCTCCCTCTGGTGGATGACTGAGAAATAACAGAAAAAAACACCCACATACAAATGTTTGGCTGCATTTTGGACCATAAATGCATCCAAACATTTATGGTAGATGCTACCAAATGTTTTGCTGCTGAATAGAACTGTTCAAGGTCACTATCAAGCAAATTTTCCATTAGCAGCTCCACAAATCTTTTTTTACAAACATTAAAAACATTAAATTATCAAAATACACGAAAACAAACCTTTATTTTGGCTTTCTCTATTCTCCCTCTTTCTTTTCTCTCTCCCTTAAGAATAAGTCCTTAATTGTGACATTGTGCTGCTGACTTGTCTTCCACTACAGCTTTTTTAGTTTAGATGCGCTCTGCACATTGCAGCTCATTTTACCGGTTAATGGCATTCTACAGCAGCCACCACAGGGCCCCCAAGAGCAAGGTCTGGGCTCTGGATATAGAATGAAAACCCACTTAAACAGTTGAGCAAACACAATAGCTCAAAAACTAAGAGTGGTAGGGGGACCACACTTTGCACAGAGTCTGTGGGAGGGGCATCCAAGTGCATTTGGTGTGGCTTGTTTCCTTGACATAGAAGTCAATGACTCTTATTAATTTGAAAAATTGCAGCCTGAATAACTGAAAAAATATAAGTGCTCATTTCACCAAACTTGGCTTTAAAAGTCATTTTTTTAAACTGATTTTCTCTTTCTACTCTTTAAACTCAGTTTTATGGAATGAACTCAGCTCAGTTTTAAAATGCCATCTCAGTCCCTCTGTTGGATGATGGAGTTTCATCTTAAAGCTGCTCTGAAGGCTTGAATTTTGTTTTTAAAGTCTTATATTTTAACCATGTTTTATTTTCTTTGTCTTCAAACTGCGTTTTCAAGACAGAAATCACAGCTCAGCTTCTAACTTCATCGCTGAGATTCTGCTAGGGGGCAGAAATATTAACACTGTTGTGAACATCAGAAATGCACTTTAGAAGAACCCAGAATGCATTGCATGGTGGGGCTTCATAATTTAGCTTCTAGTTTTGCTGTTTTTGCTGCAACCCCTAACAAATCATATAGTGTTGTGATTAGCATGAGCTCCTCTGTCAAACCAGATGTTTTAGAAGGAGCTAAAACATTTAGGAAATCTGCACCATGAGTCACAATGAGGTGTTCAGAGTTGAACTGCTGCCTGCTAACATGATGCTACTGTGGCAGCTTTGGGTAAGTCTCTTCACTTTGTGAATGTGCTCATGACCCTTTGCTGTTACTGAGCTTTCTAGGGGTCTTGCGGTGTATGATGGCACTAGAATTGCTCTCTTCTCTCATTTCAGGGGTGGCAGTTTTAATTCCAGTAGGTGTTTGGAGTTCTTGAAGGCAGCAGCTTACTGCAGCTGGTCCAGGTTCTTCTTCCCTGGGAGGATGATTGGGTAGCAACACCTTGCTATCTACTGGCGTGCAGTTCACTCTGCACTGGGAAGCTAAGGTGAGTCAGTAAATTTACAGACTGCCAGGATTCAACGCAGACCAGTGGAGAATCAACGGAGAACTCTTCTGCTTCCTGGGCATGCTGGTTCCACCTTGCGGTGTTAACGGACAGTGTGTTTTTAAAACCAGGGGTGCGGTACGTATCAGCCTTCCCAGGTTCCGCCTATAGGAACAGCACGTGGGAAAGGTGACTCTAGGACTCAGGAGTCTTAAATGCAGTCCAGTCTTCTATGAGGAATAGCCGTGCACACACAGCAACATGCACTCCAGCTGGTATTCTCTATTCAGTCCTACAGCTTAGAAATGCAGAAGGAAAGAATTTTAATTTCAGAAACTCTTCAGCTTAAAGTCAATAGCGTTAACTTCCTATGACCTGAGCTCTAGCATAACATCTAATATTATTGCAGGGTTAGGTCCCAATTACCTTAAATAAAATTATTTTGACATGATGTAGTTGCTGAGAAAAAAATAATATATCAGATTCATTTTAAATGTCAAAGATAACAGTTACACAATTGATTAATGAAATCCAAAACTCTTTAGTGTCCATTCAGATTAGGATTATTTCTGAACTCCAAAACAAAACGATACACGGTATAGCTGTAACTGTTCCAGCAATATGGCCTATTCAAAGTACTGCTAACAGGTAAGCTAAGGTCTATCTCCCTAAAGGGTAACATTTCTCTAAGCCAATTTCAGTGCTGCTGTTGTAAACATTTAATTTCAATCTCTGAATATATTATGACATTTAATTTTATTCACTCCAAACCTACTTAAAATGTTTTGGATGGTTTGGTTTCCCATAACTTAACTTATGGGATCATGCTTATATTTTTGTGTAAACAGCCTTGTAACAATTGTAATCTGCCTGTTAGAAGGGAAAATGCACCCTAATTTTTGGTGATGCCCTTTAACTCTGCATTGGATTGTTTACGTTTTCCACCTGTTACATATTGGCATCTGGTGTTCAATGGACACTTTTTCTGTTGGAGTAAAATGTCAGGGCCCAATTTCCACTCTGAAAATTTTTTGCTGCTTCCATGTAAAAAGAGCATGATACTCCTCATGTGCCACAGAGATCTTTGCGGTACATTTTGCCAACTATTGGCTAATCCTAAATCTCTAACTGGCACCTTCAATGTTCATTTTTTGGCCACTATTTAACCCCAGTAGCTCCATCTCTTTAAAGAGTAGTGCTCTGGAAAAACCTAGTAAAAATATTTGTAGATTTTTTAAATAAAAAGTTCCATTTACTATATAGTAGAGTTGCAATATTTAATTTAATCCAATTTAAAGATCAATTTTAAATTTGGAGTTCAATTTAAAGTTCAATTTTAAATTGAGAGGTCAGTTTGAAAGGTCAGTGACAGAAAGTGACCATTCACAACAGCAGCAATTTATAGTATTGTAACATTTTTTACAAAAAATTCCCAGTGTTAACTGTAAATCTTAAAGTCTTTATTTCCACAAATTGGTAAATTATTTTAAGGATCATTGTAAATGAATGGTTAAACTTGAAAAATATGTAACTTATGCACCAATCTGAAAAAAATATGACTTACTGAATTTTTTTCCCCCACCAGAAAGTATTTAGGATCAAGTGCTTCTCTTACCTTAGCCATATTGCCTCTATCAATTTTAGCTGTAACCTTGCAGGACAATAAAATTACATGTAGAATTTTGCATTGTGGAGTAAATGCCAAATGTGGATCCTGTTCATAGGAAGTTAAGTTCAATTTCTATGCATTTCTAAATGAAATAGCTAAAAACTTGAATGTTTTAAGACAAGTGGGTATAGAGATTTATAATATGTTAATATTCAACTACAGAAATGTAAATTATGGCTTGTATATTAAATGTGGAATTTGACATTCCACATTTAATATACATTACACTAAATCATTCCTAAGGAATAGGAGGGCCTGGGAAAAACCTTTCTTTAGGGTTTGGTCTTTAGGGTTTGGTCTTTAGGGTTTGGTCTTTAGGGTTTGGTCTTTAGGGTTTGGTCTTTAGGGTTTGGTCTTTAGGGTTTGGTCTTTAGGGTTTGGTCTTTAGGGTT
>SZYC01003449.1:0-34760 GCA_010883035.1 Poeciliopsis occidentalis
TCCCGGCATTGGAGCTATTACTTTTATGGGGAATCGGCGTTACGACGGCGACGTAAAAAGCAAAAAACGAGCGACATTTCCAACTGCCGAAACGCAGAGCATAACTGCCACCAACTGCTGCTCTGCTAGAGTGAAAAATGAAGTGGATTTCTGACCCCAAATACATTTTGAAATCGCCGTCACGCCCACAAATATCGTGCTATCGGTATCAAACTCGGTCATGACATCGATACGAATGTCTGCTCCGGTAAAATGTTTTCAAAATATTTCTAGGGCTTACGGTTTTCTGTCAAGGTGCTTTAGAGCAAAATCAAGTTCCAGCCTAACTGACGCTCTCCACCATATATTATCATACTATTATGGCAAATTTCAGACCTCAGCACACACCATTTTTCTCTCATCGCTGTAATTACTGTGAATGAGCTACAGATTTGATTTGCAGGACTATCGGAGACGAAAAATAGCTCTCTCATATGCTTCAAACGGTTTTCCAATACGTATCACGGTTTCCGAACGGCAAGGAGTTGTTCGGGCTGCTTTTTCCATTATAACTGAACTGGGCGTCTCACAAAGATAGAAATCTGTCTCTGCCTCACACACATGACAGTTGACCTCTTTAGAACTACAATGACTGCAGGTTAGAACTACAACATGGCGGAACACTCAGTGCCTACAAAAGAGGTCAGAGCTGATTGTCAGAACTACAACATGGTGGAACTGTCAGTTACTACTGAGGAGGAATGAGCTGGCCTTTATAATTACATTGTGTTTGGGCTTTTTATCACTGATTTTAACCAACCATTGTTACACACAGTAATTGTGTGGAAATTTTAAATTAAGCTGAATGAAAATTTCAAAATAAAAGCTTGAATATGTCTCTCAGGCCTTTCAGAAAAACTAACTGCTTCAAGCATTTAGAATTAAGTCTCTCCTTGTGTGTCACACCGACATGAGAGTTGACTTTCTCCTTAGAACTACATTGACTGCAGGTTTGGACTACAACATGGCGGAACACTCAGTGCCTACAGAAGAGGTCATAGGTGATGTAAAAACTACAACATGGTGGAACTGTCAGTTACTACTGAGGAGGACTGAGCTGCTCTTTTGAACTACAATTCCTGAAGGTTAGAACTACAACATGGCGGAACACTCAGTGCCTACAGAAGAGGTCATAGGTGAATATAAAAACTACAACATGGCGGAACTGTCAGTTACTACTGAGGAGGAATGAGCTGGCCTTTAGAATTATATTGTGTTTGGGCTTTTTATAACTGATTTTAAGCAACCATTGTTACACACAGTATTTGTGTGGAAATTTTAAATTAAGGTTAATGCAAATTTCAAAATAAAAGCCTTAAGATTCATCTGTGGGTAATGCAGCCCCGGAGGGGCTGCAATGATATTAGCTTGCATGATCTTTTTCACTCAGGTTAGGGCTCTGCCTTGCCCAGCAAGGCAGAGCCCTAACCTGAGGCAGAGCATTAACAGCCCTAACCTGTTAATGCTCTGCCTTGCGCAGCAAGGCAGAGCATTAACATCACAACCATTAGCATTTCACTGTTCCCCACTAGTGCACTGCCATAGGCAGTGCAATAAGATTATCCAGCGTGATCTTTTTCACTAAGGTTAGGGCTCTGCCTTGCACAGCAAGGCAGAGCATTAGCATTAGCCTTTTACCTTAAATGAGGTATTAGCTATTTCTGACTTATTACCGATGTTTGGTATGGTGAATGGAGTCAGTAAATTACAGAGAACATGCTAGTGATGCTCCACATGCTACTGACAGTATTCATGCTAACATTAGCATTTTTGCTAATTTTAGTTTATACACTTATTTTAACATATTGAATGGTGCAAGTCCATGTTAGTGAACATTGTTGTGATTCTCCACATGATACTTCGTCATTTTTAGCAAAGCATAGCATTGATGCTAATGTTTAGCATCAGATCGCTGGGTCCAAACCGACGGGCACACTTTGGCAGGGCCCCAGTTAAATTTCTCCAGGAATTTTCTAGTTCTTATAACTTATTCTTCCGTAGACCGGAATGCGGCTCGTAGCGCTGCGAGCCCACCCACAAAAGTGGTATCAAAACGTGCGGCTCGATCCCGGCTTTGGAGCTATTACTTTTATGGGGAATCGGCGTTATGACGGCGACGTAAAAAGCAAAAAACGGGCAAAATTTCCAACTGCCGAAGCGCAGAGCATAACTACCACCAACTGCCGCTCCGCTAGAGTGGAGAATGAAGTGGATTTTTGACCCCAAAATAAATTTTGAAATCGCCACCACGCCCACAAATATCGTGCTATCGGTATCAAACTCGGTCATGACATCGATACGAATGTCTGCTCCGGTAAAATGTTTTCAAAATTTTTCTAGGGCTTACGGTTTTCTGTCAAGGTGCTTTAGAGCAAAATCAAGTTCCAGCCTAACTGACGCTCTCCACCATATATTATCATACTTTTATGGAAAATTTCAGACCTCAGCGCACGCCATTTTTCTCTCATTACTGCAATCACTGTGAATGAGCTACAGATATGATTTGCAGGACTATCGGAGACGAAAAATAGCTCTCTCATACGCTTCAAACGGTTTTCCGATACGTATCACGGTTTCCGAACGGCAAGGAGTTGTTCGGGCTGCTTTTTCCATTATAACTGAACTGGGCGTCTCACAAAGATAGAAATCTGTCTCTGCCTTACACACATGACAGTTGACCTCTTTAGAACTACAATTGCTGAAGGTTAGAACTACAACATGGCGGAACACTCAGTGCCTACAAAAGAGGTCAGAGCTGATTGTCAGAACTACAACATGGTGGAACTGTCAGTTACTGCTGAGGAGGAATGAGCTGGCCTTTAGAATTACATTGTGTTTTGGGCTTTTTATCACTGATTTTAACCAACCATTGTTACACACAGTATTTGTGTGGAAATTTTAAATTAAGCTTAATGAAAATTTCAAAATAAAAGCTTGAATATTTCCCTCAGGCCTGTCAGAAAAACTAACTTCTTCAAGCATTTAGAATTAAGTCTCTCCTTGTATGTCACACTGACATGACAGTTGACCTCCTCTTTAGAACTACAATAACTGCAGGTTTGGACTACAACATAGCGGAACACTCAGTGCCTACAGAAGAGGTCATAGGTGAATATAAAAACTACAACATGGCAGAACTGTCAGTTACTACTGATGAGGAATCAGCTGGCCATGACAAGTACTTGGTTTTTGGGAATTTTAGAACTGATTTCAAAACTCCATAGTTACACATGAGATTAGTGTTACCATTAAAATTAAGCTTAATGTAAATTTCAAAATAAAAGCCTTGACAATTTTTCCATCAAGTAATTGCTCTTTTGACCACTATATAACTGATTTAACCCAATCAGTGTTAAACATGGGATGAGATTGGCCATTTAAAATTAATCTCAATGAAAATTTCAAAATAAAAGCCTTAAGATTCCTTTCTGGCTCATGCCTATTTTAGGAAAAATGGCTGCCTCAAACTGATAGAATTATGTCTCCCCCTGTCTGACTCACAGCTGGCAGAGGATCCATTACCATGGCAACGGAACTCAAAGGGGCCAGCTGATAAGGACTACAAAAACGCATCACTGTAGTTCTAACTATGGCAGAACTCAGAGGAAAAAGCTGGACTTTAGAACTGCTTGTGTTTTGGGCCTAACTCATTTTAACCAACCATTGTTACACATAGAATTAGTGTGGAAATTTTAAATTACGCTTTTAAAAAATTTCAAAATAAAAGCCTCGACAATTTTTCCATCAAGTAAGTGCTCTTTTGACCATTTTATGTCTGATTTTACCAAAAAATCATTACACATGGGATTAGATTGGCCATTTAAAATGAAGTTCAATGAAAATTTCAAAATAAAAGTCTTAAGATTCGTCTGTGGCTAATGCAGTGCCGCAGGCGCTGCAATGATATTAGCTTGCTTTATCTTTTCCTCTCAAGTTAGGGCACTGTCTTGCGCAGCAAGACAGTGCATTAGCATTACCACAAACATTAGCATTTCACTGTTCCCCACTAGTGCACTGCCATAGGCAGTGCAATAAGATTATCCTGCATGATCTTTTTCTCTCAGGTTAGGGCTCTGCCTTGCAGAGCAAGGCAGAGCATTAGCATTAGCCTTTTACCTTGCATGAGGTATTAGCTATTTCCCTTACTTATTACCCATATTTAGTATACTGAATGCAGTCAGTCATGCTTGTGACTCTCCACATTGTATTGATGACATTGTATTGATGACATTTCTTCAGGAATTTTCTAGTTGAATTTTATTGTTGGTCAGAAGTATTTAGAAGCTTATTTAGGAATTTATTTCATCATTACCTTTTTCTAAGTAATATATTTGCATATTGGACTGAATATTGATTCATCCAGTCCATGTGTAAATGTTAGTCAGATACTTTTTCATTAATTATCCATATTTATTCATACCCAAGCCAGAATTATTATTGCACAACAACCCTAACCCATAGCAGTCAGGGAATAGAAATAGGCTAATCTATTACTAAAATAACATTTCCATAATATGAGATAGCAAATAAAGTACCAAAATATGGGTTCACCAGGGTTGAGAACATTTTACCTCAGAGTTTCCAGTTTGCAGTTTGGACTCTTCAGTCCAGCAGAGAGAAGCTTCAGTCCTGAATCCTGCAGGTTGTTGTTACTCAGGTCCAGTTCTCTGAGACTGGAGGACTGGGAGCTGAGAACTGAGGACAGAGCTGCACAGCTTGTCTCTGAGAGGGTAGAATAACTCAATCTGAGGAGGTAGGGAGTAAAATCTGTTATTAAACAAGCCTTCAAAAATGATGTTCATGTATTTCCAGTGACCAATGTTGCCCTGAAAAAACAGATGGAACTGTTTAATTTTACTTATGTTGCCGCTTATTGTGAACTGGTTCATTGTAAGAAAATGATACAGCAAAGGCATTACCTCTTTTATTAGCAGATTTTTGATTGTCAAAAATAGAAGTTGTAACAATCTGTCCTTACAGAGCTTTGTTGGAGGCTTTAACCACTGGCATCAGCCTCAGAAGAACATCCTCTGAAGCAGAGTATTTCTTCAGATCAAACTCATCCAGATCTTCTCCTGATGACACCAAGATGAACCCCAGAGCTGACCACTGAGCAGGAGACAGTTTGTCTGTGGAGAGACTTCCTGAACTCAGAGACTGTTGGATCTCCTCCACTAGAGAACGATCATTCAGTTCATTCAGACAGTGGAACAGATTGATGCTTTTCTCTGCAGACACATTTTCACTGATCTTTTTCTTGATGTACTCAACTGTTTCCTGATTGGACTGAGAGCTTCTTCCTGTCTGTGTCATCAGACCTTGTAGGAGTCTCTGATTGGTCTGCAGTGAGAGCCCCAGGAGGAAACGGAGGAACAAGTCCAGGTGTCCATTTGGACTCTGTAAGGCCTGATCAACAGCTTTATGATGGAGAAACTTTAGCTTAAGTAACTTAGATATTGAAGACCTCTTAGAATTTTTTTGAGTTTCTTCCATCAGGTTGACACCAAAGTTGATAAAGGTCCGATGAACACGGAGAGCAGCCAGAAACTCCTGAACACTCAGATGGATGAAGCAGAACACCTTGTCCTGGTACAGACCTCTCTCCTCTCTAAAGATCTGTGTGAACACTCCTGAGTACACTGAGGCTGCTCTGATATCGATGCCACACTCTGTCAGGTCTGATTCATAGAAGATCAGGTTTCCTTTCTGCAGCTGATCAAAAGCCAGTTTTCCCAGAGACTCAATCATCTTCCTGCTCTCTGGACTCCAGTGTGGATCTGTTTCAGCTCCTCCATCATACTTGACCTTCTTCACTTTGGTCTGAACCACCAGGAAGTGGATGTACATCTCAGTCAGGGTTCTGGGCAGCTCTCCTCCCTCTCTGGTCTCCATCACATCCTCCAGAACTGTAGCAGTGATCCAGCAGAAGACTGGGATGTGGCACATGATGTGGAGGCTTCGTGATGTCTTCATGTGGGAGACGATCCTGCTGGCCTCTTTCTTCTCTCTGAATCTCTTCCTGAAGTACTCCTCCTTCTGGGGGTCATTGAACCCTCTGACCTCTGTCACCATGCCAACACACTGAGCAGGGATCTGATTGGCTGCTGCAGGTCGTGTGGTTATCCAGAGGAGAGCAGAGGGAAGCAGTTTCCCCCTGATGAGGTTTGTCAGCAGAACATCCACTAAGCTGGACTCTGTAGCATCAGTCAGGATCTCCTTGTTGTGGAAGTCCAGTGGAAGTCGACTCTCATCCAAGCCATCAAAGATGAACAGAACCTGGAAGTGTTCAAAGCTGCAGATTTCTTTGGTTTCATTAAAGAAGTGATGAATCAGTTCCACCAAGCTGAACTTTTTCTCTTTCAGAAGATTCAGCTCTCTGAAAGTGAATGGAAATATGAACTGGATGTTCTGGTGGGCTTTGCCTTCAGCCCAGTCCAGAGTGAACTTCTGTGTTAAGACTGTTTTCCCAATGCCAGCCACTCCCTTTGTCATCACTGTTCTGATTGGTTGATCTCTTCCAGGTGGGACTTTAAAGATGTCTTCTTGTCTGATTGTTGTTTCTGGTCTGTGTTGTTTCCTGGATGCTGTTTCAATCTGTCTGACCTCATGTTCATCATTGACCTCTCCAGTCCCTCCCTCTGTGATGTAGAGCTCTGTGTAGATCTGGTTCAGAAGGGTTGGACTTCCTGCTTTACTGATTCCCTCAAACACAGACTGGAACTTCTTCTTCAGACCAGATTTAAGTTCATGTTGACCAACTGCAGTCAGATGTTCTAAATTAACATAATCAGGAAGGAAAGAAAATCACCTTCTGCAGATTGATTGTGATTCATAAACTTCAGTTAATGTGTGATTTATCCATCAGGTTAAATCTTTGTAGAAATCCTCTTACTGGTCTGCAGACGGTCAGCCAGCTCCTCCTGCTTCATCCTCCTCAGGAAGTTCAGTGTGATCTTCATCACTGCCTCTCTGCTGCTCCTCTGCTCTTCATCCTCACCTTCCAACTCCTCCTCATCATCTCTCTGACTCTCTGCACATTCTGGGTCATCTGGACTCAGAACCTTCTGGATCTTCTTCAGCTCTTTCTTCAGAAATGTGACAATGTTTTTCTCCAGCAGCTGGAACAGAAGAATATATGAAGGACACATCAGACTGAAATCATGGAGCCAAACATCAGATCCATGTTGGACAGACAGACAGATCACTAGTCTATAAAACGCAGGAAGGAGACGACTGTGACTAGAACTCATGGAAAAGTTGTTGTTCATGTACAGACCATAAATATGGAGTCCAGCTGTGTGTCATGCTGCCCGGCAGATGGACCACTGGGAACCTCTGAGCTCTGCTGGTCCACTCTGTGGAGGAACCAGGAACAATTAGGAAGTCAGGAAATGTTCACAAATGAGATCACCAAGAGGTTCACAGTAAAAGTTCTGATAACAGCAAAACAAAACATCGCATAAAAACACAACAAACAAGTTAAAAGAGAGGAAGATGTACTAAAAGGATAAAGGGTGTCAAGAAAATCCAAGATCATCCCACTTCCCCATGCTGGAGATTTTAGTTAACAGTAACAACAAATAAAGTTACCTTTAAAATAAGTCACACAAATCACATCTAGATCCAACAGTAGACCCAGACTGCAATAAAATAAACCTGGTTGTGTGTGTTGTTTTTGTCTCCTGCAAACTTAGCTTTAATAATACTTATTTTTTCTATCTAATCATAAGAAATCATAGTCAGAGAGAGAGATGAGACAGGAAGAGCAGGTTTCCTGGAAAAAGAGGAAGTACGTTTCCAGCTTGCAGCTGAATAAAAATAGCTGAGACCAGTCCTTGTTTAAAAGCATAAAAGTTTTAAAGGATAAAATCTAAACATTTTGAGTAATTAGATAAGATTTGAAGTAAAGTACTTATATTAATATTGGTTTACTTATAACAATACTTACTTACACTTGTTGAAAAACGTACAAGTAAAACAAGTAACTGTAACTTTGGTATCAAATAAGAAAAGAGTAATAAGTTGTGATTATCATAAAATTATAAATTAATGCTAAATTAAAGAAACTAAAAGGTTTATGAATGTGATTTTAACATTGAACTTGAAATGGTGTAAAACATGTATCTGCTATTAAAGATCACTGATGATGTGTTGGAGGTAGATAGTAGGTGAGAGGTTAGGGGTAAAATGGGGACAAACGGGAAAGCAGAGATGACCAAGACCTTATTAGGACATAGATTGTTGAACAACTTACATGTGTCAGAGACACGGGAGGAACATTGAGCAACCCTGAGACATTAGCCAAGACATCAGGACAAAATGTCTCTAAGACAGTGATGGATATGAGTTCATCTGTCCAAACAAGTTACCCAATAAAGCACAGCAACAGTGTTAGCCAATGAAAATGCACTGAAAGCGGGTATAAACCCTATATAAGGGGAGAGCAAAAGAGGAATCTTTGGTTGGATCCTCCAGGCAGCTTCGACTCAAGACCGAGATGGACAAAGAACTCTGCAGCTGAAGAAGAGCCGGGGCCACAGGGACGAAGACTGTCCTGCGCACGGGGACCAATCCATCAGCCCTGCAACATGTGGCTTCAAATCGGACTTCTCTCATCGGCTGGGTTCAGACCCCAAAGATGAAGATCAAGGAAAAGGTGAACACTCAAGTCCTGTGTGAAAAATAGACTTTATCTTTTACCTTTAAATCAATCTCGTAATTAAAAAAATACACAGATCAAAATTAAAAAATGCACAGAACAAGATTCACACTTGTAGTTTTGATGCGAACACAAATATACCTTGAATTACAGTCTTCTTCTTGTCTGTGCGCTGTGCTGCATTTGTATGTACATTATATTATTCTGTGAAGAATCAACAAGTGGAACATAATTTTTAAACATTTTAACCATTAAATAACTGCAAAGTGGGGTGTGCAATATTCTTCGGCCCCTTTACCTTCAGTGGACCAAACTTACTCCAGAAGTTCAGTTAGGATCTTTGAGTTATTCAGTGTTGTCCTAAATGACTGATGATGATAAATGAACAAGCATCACACAGGACTTGCAAAACTTACTTGCAAGTTTCAGAAAGCTGGAAATGTTGCAGTAGAAACCACAAAGTTGATCTTTTTGTAGTGATTACACAGAGTCCCACAAAAATAAAAACGGTTGTCCGATATAAAATGTTTAATTTTTTCTATGTATGGAAAGTCATAGCCCACCCTGTATAGACAATAAATTACAGTTCTATTTCATCCAATTGTTCAAAAATGAAAAATTTGTACAAAATATCTTTTATATAGAACGAAAGCAACAACTGTAACTCCAGTTCTATGAATCCCAAATGATGACCATAGGCGGTGCTTAAAGCACTAAATGATCATTCTTGTGCATGCACGGGTAGATTATCTTATATCACATGTGACTCCCGGTGACACTGGTAAGTCTATAGTCACTTGATAATGACAATTCAGTCTCTCTTTTCTTCTTGCATGCAGGTTGAGCAGGTGATAAGACATTTGATTCTTTGCTCGTCACTACTATGGTCGGAGCTGCAAGGAACATCTCGCTCTCCAGAAGCTGCACATCTCCTCTTTGATACAACTTTTGTTCTTCTGTTGGTAAGTTGTTGTTTTTTTTAATCGGCAGGAGCGAGGTTGCGTTCAATTCCCGTGTCGGTTTCCCTATCGCTGGTGGTACAGTGTTAACCAATTCCGACTAGGTTGTTTTTGTAGCCGTATCGGCTTGTATTTGTAGGTGGCAGCCACATTTGGATTGCCTTTACTTTGTTGTACTACAGCCGTTTTTGGGCTTACTTTTTCTTTCATTGGCTCACCTACATTTTGTTACATAGCAGCTGTTTTCTGGCTTGCTTTTGTTTACATTGTGCAGCCGTATTCAGCTTGCCTCTTTGAGTATTGCAACCATGTTGGGTTTGTATTTTTTCTGTAGTTCTGGTTGTCATAGTGTTCCTTGAAGTTTTTTACGCTGCTGGGGAATCCCTGGTCCACCTGCTCAACCTCTTAAGGGTGGAGGGATCGGAAATTATGTCACACTTTACCCCAGGCCATTTTACCTTAGTCGCTGAACCGCTTTCATTTATGAGCCATGGGTGGTGCCTACACTAATCCGGGGTTACATGGTACTGTCCCGCCACCGCCCTCCTGTTCCCAGTCGATTCAAGATGACAGTGATTCACAACCAGGCTAAAGGCTCAATCTCTGAGGCACAAGATAGACACCTTGCTGGCCAAGGGCGCTATATTGCCTGTCAATCACCTGCAGAAAAATACTTTTACTCAAAGTATTGTTTTAGCTCCAAAAATAACTGACGGACTCTGCCCAATTTTTTACCAGAGAGGTCTGAATGTGGTTTTGAAGACTATCCCTTTCCACTTGTTAAGCATCAGGGATGTGCTTCAGACAATCTCCCCAGGCAACTGGTTCACCTTCATCGACTTGAGGGACGCATACTTTCATGTCCCAGTTGCACCACACCATTGGCAGTTTCTCCGCTTTGCATTTCAGGGCAAACATTTTCAGTTCAGAATTCTTCCATTTGGTCTTTCTCTGTCCTTACGTGTGTTCACTTGGTGCATGGCTGCGGCCCTGACTCCTCTACAGGTCAAGGGGTCAAGATTGGCTGATCTATGTGCCCACAGAAGCTCAGGCGGCTACAGACAAACAAATGTTACTCCATCACTCCATCAATGTGTCTTCATGTGAACTTGCAGAAGAGCAACCTAGTTTCATCTCAGGAGGTCACATTTCTTGGGATCACAATGGACTCCCTCACTATGACTGCTTGCCCATTGCCTCAGCATGTTGAGGACATTCTGCAAATGCTGCCTGCCTTTCTGCCTGGCCGTGCACCCCCCTTTATTGCTTGCCTTTGTCTCTTGGATAAGCTGACTGCTTGTAGTAGTATTACTGCCACTACAGTAATACCCCTCGGACTGTTGTCTCTGCGACCTCTACAGATGTGGCTCAACAGTCTAAGGCTAGACTCATCTCATATACACCGACGCAGAAAACTGCTGGTGTCCCCTCAATGACTCGCATCACTGGCTCAGTGGCGAGATGCAGTGTTTATGACAGAGAGGGTTCCACTGGGCTTGCTCCTGTCTTGATGAGAGGTTGTCTCTACCGATGCATCCAACCCAGGTTGAGGGGCGGTGTGGCAGCGACAGATCACCTGGGGGCCATGGTCTCTGCAGGAAAAACTGCAGCACATTAACACCTTGGTGTTAGAGGCCATGCAGTGGGTGTTACAGCACTTCCTCACACCCCTCAGTTACTGTGAATGTTCATATGATTGGGTGAAACAATGACGCTATCTGATTGGTTGCTGATCATCTAATCAGACCATTTATAGACTGTTTATTAAAAAAAGACATTTGTGGATTGAGACATGAGGAGAGTCTCAAAATTCACACACAAATGCAGCATAATTCAAAGGCCAGAAGCAGCTGTAAAATCAAGATATATTTGTGTTTGCATCAAAAATACAAGTGTTGATGTACATCTGTGTTTTTGTTTATCTCCATCTGTTTATTTGTGAATTGGGAGGCTGTTTAAGCCAAATCATAGAAAGCTTTTTTGCAGCTGTCCACCAGAGGGAGACATTGAGGTCGTTCTGCCACTGGAAAGTGGACATGGCTGATTAGGCTGGTTGTGAATTGTAAAAATGTGTTCCCCTGTTAGTTTGGTGTGAAGCCGGGGAGCAGCAGAACATCATAAACATTCCAGAGATGATGTGAAGGTTGTTTTTTTTTTTTTTACTACAACAGAACATCTGATTTCTGGAGATACTGAATCAAACCTCTGTCTGTAAAAATAACTGGGACATCTGAATGTCCTAGTTCAGCTGATCTGAAAATTGGATTTGAGGAGACTCTGCTTCCATACATTCCATCAACTTTACAATTCCCACATGATCCCTTCCAGTGAAATCAGGATTTTATTAGTTTCCCAGTGCAACATTAAGGATGTTCGAGATAAATATACTTAAGTATTTAGAAATATTCAGAAATGCTCCAAGTCTTTGGCTGACGTACAAGTGATTATTCCACCTATGACTGAAAATTGTTGTCACTGCAACTGATGATTTGTCTCAGATACTGTGGCAGAATGGTTCAAGAACAAAGAAAATCCAGTTGGTTCCATTTTAAATTTGATGCAATTACATTGAACAGAGAACCAATCAGATTGAGCTACGGTAAATATTTCACTTTACTGTAGTGAGATACAGTAAAGTGTAACAAGAGAAAAGTGATTAATGATGGCAATTATTCAATGAGACTAAAAAAGAAACGTATGCAGAGTCACATTTATAAAACATTGCATAGGATCTATATGAGGGTTGTCCAAAGTGAATCCTGGAGGGTTGGCATCCTGGATGTTTTAGTCTCTCTCTGGTTTAATGCACCTGGATCCAATGATGGCTCATTAGAGGCCTAAGAAGAACATTGACATGCTGAAAAGGTTGTTACTACCACCAGGGAAAGAACTAAGACATGCAGGATGCCAGCCCTTCTTGACCCACTTTGGGGACCCCTTGTCTATACTAAAAGTGTACATGTGCCCAAAAATTGAAAATGATGTACACTGAAAAAAACATAGATTTATGTGCACCAGAAAGCAAGTTCTTCAATGAAACAAACATGGGATGGTATTGAGGGCAATAGGGAAGAATTATTTACACTGATGCAGCACAGCCCAAAAGCTTCATTGAATTTAATGGAGTTGTGTTAATTTATGTTTGGGACCAGGGCCAAGCCCAAAACCCCACCTTTAATTTCTCAAGCAGACCATTTATATTCTGCTCAGCCATTCTTCTCAGTCTGCTACACTTCATCAACCAAACCCTCCCTTAATGTCTACCTCTGTTACTTCCATTTCCTTTCCTTCCCCCATCTCATAACCATGCATTACTCCTTTCTGCTGCAGTTTCCATTTGATGGGCCCGATGTGGGCTTGGAAAATTAGAGTAGAACAAATTTTTCCGAAGACAATTCTCAATGTTGAGTTTTCATCTCCTAAGCCCTTAGTATTCTCCCCAGATGACCAAGCTAAGGTCATTCATCCTTTCACCCCTTTATTTCTTTGTCCTTTCACTCGTTTATCTCTTCATCCTCTTCCTGCTATAAATTTTTAAACGTTTATCTTTGTGGCATGGTTCTTACTAGTGAAAATACATATTAACATACACAACATATCACATTCTGTAAATATTATGCACACATAGCTCTTATTAATTGTAATAATAAAGGCTATGCATTTATTAAACAGAAGGACTGGGTATTCCAACCCACCTTCAAAGTTAAAAAAAGTCCAGAATAAAAAAAAGTGTAATAAGTAAGATCAAATGTTGCTTGAGCCAAGCAAACTGCTCAGAATTATCTTGCATTTGTTTCAGCTTAAATTAGTTCATAATGATGAAGATAAGTGAATTTAATGTTCTAACTTAATAATGTTCTCAGGAGGCAGGATGTTATGGTAGTGACTGGGTCAGTACAGGTTGCTGTAGCACCATCTGGTGTTTACAACGGATAACTGAGACATTGAATGAAAAAGAGTTGCCACGTTAAAATAGAGCTGTCTGAGTCCATTCATAGAAATGCAATGGAGGATTAAAACTAACAAAGTAGTTTACACAGACATGACAGATAGACAGCTCACCTTTCTAATGATGGAGATTCAAAATAGTCAGCAAGATGAGTTGGCCAGAGAACTCCACAGGAACTTGAGCGAGGTTCTAAGTTTGTTTCTGGTTGATGTTGGAATCTCAAATAAGACCTGACAAAAGAAACATTTCAGTGAAACAGCTTTTGTAGAATTTTGCTTTTAAGATCATTTTTAATATGACTGACTGTGAAAGAAAGAGTTGTGAGGCCCAACAGAACCAGACAGATCATCAACTAAATGATTCCCATCAGAACCGGTCCGATCCTCCAACATGTTCCTCCTGAATGATGTCCAGCCTCATGTAAAGAGCAGAAAGATCTGATTCTGAGACAAACATGTTGGTTTAAAAGACAGTTTGGTGATATTAGTGTTGAGCTCTGACATGGAGAAGAACCAGGAGTCGTTTCCACTCTGATCCAAGGAGGTTCTGAAGGAGCTTCATTCAGAACCACATGGAATATTGAAACCCCTTGCTGGATCAGAAGTGTAGGGACTGTAAAATTCTGTAGTTCACACTCTTACTCATAAAGCAAGAGTTCTAAGATAAAATTTTTATTTTAGATTTCCTTCATTGGCTCCCTGTTAAATCCAGAAGTGAATTTAAGATTCTCCTTCCCGCATAGAAATCACTGAACCAAGAACCGTCATACATCGGAAGTCTGATTGGTCCAGCTGTTCCTAACAAAGCAATTTGCTCTGACTGCAGGTGTACTGGTGGTTCCCAGAATTTCTAAAAGAACAATGGGAAAAAGTCTCCCAGATTTAGTTTGTGAGGCAGTACTTTTAAGACTAGGCTTAAAACATTCTTTTTTTTAACAAACCTTATCGTTAAAACAGCAATGTGTAGAAGGAGTTGAGTGTATGGCCTGATCTGGCAGGGGAGAATACAATCAGGACATACAGATCTGCTTGACTCCTCTCATACCTCACAGTAAGGGATTAGGTTATGCTGAACTATTTCTGTAGTTATCCTGTCACAGGCTTAGGCTACAGGAGAACAAACTGGCCGCTCTTCTCATTTTCTTCTTCTTCAAATGGGAATGATGTGCATGATGTGTCATTTCCATTCCCGTTTTATTTTCTCTGTTTTTATCTCCATAGAAGCTACACCTGGTCTAGCATTGTAGCTAGTGGTGCAATCTGTTGGGTGTCCTCATAACTTTTAAAATGTATTCAGATAATAAAATGAACTGAATGTACTGTTTATCAAAAAGATTTGTGAGGCTACTAATAGAAACGTACCTTGATAGCGACCTTGAAAAGTTCAGTTCAACAGCCAAACATTTATACTACAATGTTTATATTTGTGTGAAACTTAGTTTTAACTTTAAATTAATTGATTTTCCTAGTTGGCCCTAAATGTTTCTGAGGGGTTTTTGGCTTCAAATCGGAGTGACAATAATTAAAATTCTCAATGTTTAACAATCTTTAGCAAAATGTTTTTATATCAGGCTACATGGCTACTGCATAAATATGTCAATGAGTTACTCTAAGTTGCAGTTGTAGATATGTTCGTTGCTGCTGAGCATCACCATTTATGTGGCTAAAAAAAGCATTTTTTTATACATCAACTTATAAGATATTTGAAACTTCTCCAGTTGAAATTATTCAAAGGCTCTGAATCACCCCCGTTCCGGTGATCACATTATCAGGTGAGAAAGACTTACCTGATATAAATAACATTTTTAGACCTTGTAATTACACCTAAAAGATGTTAATTTAATCAAAGTATGTCATAAATATGTGGTGCACCGATTGCATTTTATTTCCTTAAAAGTCTAACCTGTAGATTTTTCTTTTGTCTGAAATGCCACTAAATATAGCAAGAAAGTTGCTGAGTTGGTGACAGTGGGGTGACTGCAGTTTTTTATTATTAACTTCCTTTCAGTGACTGAAGATGAAGAAACGTTTCAGTAAATGATTTAATGTTCTCAAGAATCAAGGAAGGAAGAACAGATTTGCCCAATGATTCTTCATACAATGGACCTAATTTGAACATTGAAGGTCAACCACTTACAGTTATATTTAATCAAATATTATGAGAAAAAACACATGTAATTTATTAATAACAGAGATATTTCACACCGACTCAGTTTACACAGTTACAGCAGTTAGAAAGAGCTCACTTCTCTGATGATGACGGTCCAGAATATTTAAAGTCAATGAGATGATCCTCTGGCCAGTTCAAGGACATGAAGCTGGTTTCTGGTGCTGATTTGTGTCTCTGATGGATCCTGACAAAAAAAACTCATCTTAAAATACCTTCTCTGAAGTTTTAGATCAAATATTATTATTAATGTAACTGTGAAAGAAAGAGTTGTGAGGCCCAACAGAACCAGACAGATCATCAACTAAATGATTCCCATCAGAACCGGTCCGATCCTCCAACATGTTCCTCCTGAATGATGTCCAGCCTCATTTAAAGAGCAGAAAGATCTGATTCTGAGACAAACATGTTGGTTTAAAGGACAGTTTGGTGATATTAGTGTTGAGCTCTGACATGGAGAAGAACCAGGAGTCGTTTCCACTCTGATCCAAGGAGGTTCTGAAGGAGCTTCATTCAGAACCACATGGTCCGTTAGAGACCCACTGCTGAATCAGATCCACATGAGATGATATCTAGTTCAATAGTAGAAATGGCTGATGATCAGTCATGTTGGCTGACTTTTTTAAGCATTAATGTCTGGAAACTAAACAAAATCCACATTTAGAGAACGACCCAAATATCAGCCTCCAAATCCATTTCTGTGTTTGTGTGTTAATATTTATATTGGACTGAAAACAGCCTGCTTCATATGGCAAAATTAAGTTGATGCAAAGAGAATAAACCTCAGTTAAATGTTTATGGGTCAAACATTAAACTGAGTTTAACATCATAATGTGAGCATATTTATAAAATAGATGGGTCTAAAAAAAAACCTGTTTTATACTTTGAATCTTTAAATGTTGCAGAACCAATAATCCAGTTTGGACTTCATTGTCTGCATGGTAACATGCTTCCATTCAGTTCGATGATCCAATGTTCTCAGGAACCAGAGGTCCAGATGTTCCTGTTGGTGCCTCGCATGATGGATCAGATTTGAACATTAAAGGTTAGATTGATATAAACCATCTAATCTTTTCTCTGTGTTGTTCGCCTGTTTTCGTCTGCTTTGGTTTTAGAGGGAGGCTCTCCCTCCTCTCTGTCCTCACACTGATCCATGCTGCTGAATCCACAGTTTGTCTTTCCTTTCAGAAACAACTTTTCTATATTTACTCTGATAAACAGAAACTTTACCTTTTAAAAGATTTATTTCTCTGTTTTTCTAAAATCTTCCTATTAACTATCTTGTTCTCAGAGTTGACTCAAGTTTCTCTCAAGTGTCTCTGTTGTTCAGTCATCTTGATTATCCTGGAATTATCCTCTGTAGTTCCAGGATAATCAACCTGGAAATCCATAATCCAAGAAGGAAAACTGCTGCATGGCTGCTTTCACAATAAAAGCTTGTTTAAATAAAACTACTGTAAAGAATTCAATATAGAAATATGAAACATAGAGATCTGAATAATAGAGACTTGTTCTGGTTCATCTGCAGCTATAAAACATAAAGTCTGAGGTGATGATTATTTAATTTTCATAAATACTGAGATGAACTGAATCAGGTCTGAAACACTGAATGTTGGTGATGAACAATTATATTTAACTGGAAATGATATGAGGAGAAAAATTAAAAAATATTAGAAACACAGAAACACTGACTCTGTTTCCATGGTTACAGCAGGTAGAAACATCTCACCTCTCTGACGGTGGAAGATCAGCAGATTTAAAGTCAATGACGAAATCCTTTGACCAGTCACTCTTAAAGGACACACAGCTGGGTTCTGGTTCTGGTTCTGATTCTGATTCTGATTCTGGTCCTGGTTCTGGTCCTGGTTCTGGTTCTGGTCCTGGTTCTGGTTCTGATTCTGATTCTGATTCTGGTTCTGGTTCTGGTCCTGGTCCTGGTTCTGGTTCGAGTCTCTGATGGATCCTGACAGAAACATGAAGATTAAACCCATTCTGTCAGGTTCTGTTTACACACCAGCCAACATTTCCATCCTGGACCCATCTGGACCGGAACCGGGCTGAAGTTGGTGATTTTGTCCTGTGGGTCCTGCTGGAACCCACAGCTCTAAGCACAGGCTGCTGTCACTCTGCTGCTTCTGCAACATGGACCTGCTGGCTGGAAGAAACACTGATACCAGGCTGAGCTGCTCTGTTCAGGCTGGATGAAGCAGCAAAGAGGAGCAGCAGCTTCATCACCGTTTGGGCCTGATGCAGTTTGAACGCTGTGTGAAAAGGACACTGAGAGATGGTGACTCACCTCTGACCTTTGCTCTGGCTCTCATCTTCCCCACACAGAGAGGTTTTAGAGGGAGGCTCTCCCTCCTCTCTGTCCTCACACTGATCCATGCTGCTGAATCCACTGCAGCTCTTTCTACCTTCACCTGCAGAGGAAACACATCATTCATCAGCTCTGATCGTCTTTACATCATTAGAGCTGGAAAAAGATCAGCTGCTGCTCTGATTGGCTCTTCTTCTCTGCTTCATGTCAGTTGAATGCAGTCAGACAGCAGAGAGGCAGAGGAAGCTGCATCAGCTGCTGCACTTCTACTGTCAGGCCACTAGAGGGAGACACGGAGCTACATTTACATTCACTGATCTGATTGGAAAAACCAGTCCATTACATTGGAGAAAGAGCTTGGAGATACATTGGAGATATATATATATATATAGCTAGCTGAATACATAAGGCATCAGTATATCACCCGAGAGGGCGGGGTTCGAATCCAGAGTCTGGGTCCTTAGGCAAGACCCTTCAAGCTACTGCCTACCTCATACCATGAGAGATACTAAGTTGCATAACATGCCGGCTCAGACGTCGCCCGGCCAAACAAGGTCTGCGTCAGGTGTTGGGGAACCAGAGCACCTAGATGACAAATGGGCTACTGGAACAAGACGGAAATGGGCGAGAGGTGAAAACGTGGATCTGTTGGAATGCTACTACTCAAGTAACCCTAATCAGAGAGGTTACATGCAAAGACTGGGGAAGGAATGGTTACTTCGACATCCCCAGTCAACACTAAGCGCTAAACAACTAGTAGCTCAGTGTTCCAACATCCGCAAACGGCAACTGCTATCACAACTTGAGATTGACGAGATACAACACAAATTCTACAGCAAAAGGGAGGAACCCGGATGTCAGAACTGTGGGGACTTAACTACAAGTTCCCACCCAGTGAGGGGATACACGGAAACAGCTCTCTCTGGCTCAAAATGACAGAAAGTCTCATTGAGAATGTGAACGATCCTTGAGATACTTGGCTATAAGAGCAACCACAATGGCAGGGTAATAACAACAGAGCAGACCCACCAAGGCTGGAGACGGAACAATACTGGAAAGGCATATGGGAAAGGGAGGCGTCCCACAACAACAATGCACACCTACGAGAGGACCACAGCAACCTCCCTGAACAAGCCCCGGTAACCATCACTGTGACAGATGTTCAAGAAAGAGACTCTTTCTTGAACATCACTGGCAGCCCAAATGAACCAGCTGCTACAAAGTGGGACTCACCCTGAATGGTTAACTACCAAGTACTACCAACTACCAAGATAAGCAAACACATGGATAAACACATGAGCACGGCACAGAAGGGTATCGGTGTAAATAGCAGAGGAGCCAAACACCAACTCCTCGTAGACCGCACAGTTGCCCGAGACTGCAAAACCCGACACATCAACCTGTGCATGGCTTGGATTGATTACAAGAAAGCCTATGACTCAATGCCGCATACTTGGATCATTGAATGCTTAGAGATGTATAAAATCAACAGGAATCTGAGAGCCTTCATTGCAAACTCGATGAGGCTGTGGAAAACCACCCTTGAAGCCAACTGCAAACCACTTGCACAAGTGTCCATCAAATGTGGCATATACCAAGGAGATGCTCTCTCCCCGCTACTGTTCTGCATAGGCCTGAACCCCCTCAGCCAAATCATCAACAAGACTGGCTACGGATACCGACTCAAAAATGGGGCCAACATCAGTCACCTACTCTACATGGATGACATCAAGCTGTACGCCAAGTGTGAGCGAGACATCGACTCACTGATCCACACCACCAGGATCTACAGCACGGACATTGGGATGTCATTCGGACTAGAGAAGTGTGGTCGGCTGATCACAAAGAGGGGGAAGGTGATCCGCACAGAAGGGGTCTCACTCCCACAAGGAACAATAGCAGACATAGAGGACAGCTACAAGTACCTTGGTATACCACAAGCAAATGGCAACCTCGATGAGGCCACAAGGAAAGGAGCCACAGCTAAATACCTCCAACGAATAAGGCAAGTCCTGAGAAGCCAGCTCAATGGCAAGAACAAAATCCGTGCAATAAACAGCTACGCCCTGCCAGTAATCAGATACCCTGCTGGAATAATTAGCTGGCCAAAGGAGGAGATAAAAGCCACAGATATTAAGACTAGAAAGCTACTAACCATGCATGGAGGGTTCCATCCCAAATCCAGCACCCTGAGACTGTACACGAGCCGCAAGGAAGGAGGCAGAGGACTAGTGAGTGTGAGAACCACTGTCCAGGACGAAACAACTAAGATCCATAAATACATCAGGGACAAAGCCTCAACAGACAATGTGCTCAGTGAATGTCTCAGACAACAGGGAACGGAGGTTGAGGTGCCAGAGATACCATCATGGGAGGACAAGCCCCTACATGGGATGTACCACCAGCAAATAACCCAAGTGGCTGATATCAGTAAATCCTATCAATGGCTGGAAAAAGCTGGACTCAAGGACAGCACAGAGGCCCTCATCCTGACTGCCCAGGAACAGGCCCTAAACACCAGAGCAATAGAGGCCCAGATCTACCACACCAGACAAGACCCAAGGTGTAGGTTGTGCAAGGAGGCCCCTGAGACAGTCCAGCACATCACAGCAGGGTGCAAGATACTGGCAGGGAAAGCATACATGGAACGACATAACCAAGTGGCAGGCATAGTGTACAGAAACATCTGTGCAGAATATGGACTGGAAACCCCAAGATCAAAGTGGGAAAAACCCCCAAAGGTGGTGGAGAACGCCAGAGCTAAGATCCTGTGGGACCTCCAGATCCAGACAGACAAAATGGTAATGGCGAACCAACCAGACATTGTCGTAGTGGATAAACAACAGAGGAAAGCCGTTGTGGTAGATGTAGCAATACCAAGCGACTTCAACATCAGGAAAAAGGAGCACGAGAAACTGGAGAAATACCAGGGCCTCAGGGAGGAACTGGAGAGGGCCTGGAAGGTGAAGACCACAGTGGTGCCTGTGGTCATCGGGGCCCTCGGGGCAGTAACCCCCAAACTGGAGCAGTGGCTACAACAGATCCCAGGAACAACATCAGACATCTCAGTCCAGAAATGTGCAGTCCTTGGCACAGCCAAGATACTGCAGGACCCTCAAGCTCCCAGGCCTCTGGTAGAGGACCCGAGCTCAGAGGATAAGAACCACCCACGGTGGGTGAGAAGGGAATTTAATTTATATATATATATATGCTTGTGTTACCACACAAAACAGACTGGAACAAAAGAACAAAATCTGGAAACATAGAAAAAGGAAACAAACCCTAAGAGAGGTTGAAGGAATGATGAGATTCCAGTTTGACTGGAAAGACTGAAGGAGTTGCAGAACCACAGAAAACGGTGTAGTTCCCGTGAAGTTAAATGCGTCACAGTTCAATAAAACCTTGTTGATTGATTCTCGTTCATCAATAATCAAATAATTCCGTAGATTAATCTTCAGACAGAGATTAAACTTTAACAGATTAAACTTTGAGAAATGAACATTTTCTCCAAACATCAGAGAAACAACCAGGAAACAAAGTTCAGACAAAGTTCAAGTAGGAAAAAAATCAAACTTACAGTTTGTTCAGACGGTCCAAAGACCGTCTTAAGATCTAAACAGACCGAGACCCAACAGAACAACGACGGAACGGATTGGAACCACACCTTCCAATCCGTTCCAAGTAAATGTGAGGACTTACGTGTTGTTACACAGCTCACCTGGTTTGTAGTTTTTCTTCCAGAGCAGCAGAAACAGGAAGTAGAAGATCTGCAATGAAATCAGAGGCAGGTTGATAAAGTCTTGATGAATGAAGGAGAAAAGTTCTTATGAAAATGTTTCCTGAGGAGAAATGAGGTAGCAACGATGTGCGCATGTGCATTACCACAAGGTAGGACGGATTCCTGGGCAGCGCAGGAAGAACACCTCTTCCTGTTTTCACTGGGAATCAACTGGACTGTTTATTGGTTGGATTTGTCCCCCTCTGGTGGTGAAACTATAACCTGCACGATGTCCGATTATTAAATCCGCATGAAGCGTTTTAAATTACCCAAATCTGTCAGTGTCAGTGATCAGGGCCGTGCAGAGACCACTAAAGGGGCAGGTGCTCAAAAAAAAAAAAAAAAAGGGCACATCTAATTGCATTTTAGGACAGAATATTAACAAAGTCACACAGCTTTCAGAGTTTAATTAACAATGATAAATTACAAAATTGTGAGACATACAATCAAAGAACATCTGCCTGGGTTGCTGTACTTGCAATGGAGATGAAGACGGTCCATTCAGAAGAACAGAGCTGCATCAAACTTTAACGTGGAACTGCAGGAAAAAAACAAAAACAAAAATGTAATTAATGCATGTCACTATGAGAAAAGTCTACTCTTAACATAATAAAAGCATAATAGCTGCCTTGTAATATTAAATATGTGTTCACTACCAAAAACTGCAGGTTGATGATGGTCAGAACCTTTACTTTTTTTGTTCTTACCTGCGGTACTGGTTCTGACCCAGTTGGTCAACAATCCACTACCTTTGGCTGCTTCTAGCAGATTCTTTCTTTTTTGTTTCTGACGTCTCTCTTTACTTGGCATCTTTGAACTGAAACAAGCAAAACATAATGAATTATGATCAGAACACTATAATAAACCACACTACCAGTTCTTTACCCTTGTGTTTAAACCAATATGTTTTTCAGCTTATAACACAGCATAACAATATTAATTTCAGAGAAAATGAGACCTCTCCTATGGACTTCAATTTGTTTCACAATTATTCAATTCAAATACTAACCTCAATTAAATATTATAAAATTGTGATCAAGACATTTTGAATTGTAACATTCTTTTCAACAAAAAAATGTTTAGCTTATCTTTTTTTAAAACTGAAATCACAGATTTTTATCTCATGACTTAAAAAATTATTTGCAAAACAAACAAGCTTATTTGCGCATTTCAGAAATCTTTGCTTGCGATTCTCACATGATGTCCTTGGGAGAGCCTGAAATAAAAACCAAAGATTTCTGATGTGTGCAAATAAAAGTTTATGTTTGCCCCTTCATTAATGACATGCTTTATTGGACAGAAGCAGTTTGATTATTACATACATTATATCTATCATGGTAGTTCAGGATGAGTTATTTTTAATTCTAAATGAATGTCCTTGTTGGACTTTTATTTAAGTTCTCCTTCAAGATACATTTACCTGACGCTAGAATAAATGCAATGTACATCATTCACCAAAGAAAATGAGAAAATCGGACATATATCCATGATGGAGATGATGGTTTTTGGACGGGCGATGTGCCCCTATTGCATAAATAATGTTGTCATTAACAATACAGGGAAACTTTTTAGTTATCTTGCTTTGCTAGCAAAGTCATTAGCTAGCAGCTAGCTCGTAGCACAACAACAACAGCCTAATTAATGTCTGTATGATAAAAGTACTGGATCGATAGATAAGAACAGCTTTTCCTCACCTGTCTGTCTCCTCCAGTAGATATTCAGAGAAAGGCGGACTCAGAGAGCGCCCGATATTTTCCTCGTTATATTTCATTTCTGCTTAAACCGCGACTCCGTGCTGAAGGAGAAACGATACAACATTTAACGTTTTCCGTTATCTGACAGTTGCAAGCCAACTCCAGTTTTTTCACCAAAAATATTTTTTTTTCAATTCACCAAAAGCTGTTTTGTAATCTGGAACGTTCGCTAGCTTGAGCTCCGCAGTTAGCCGCCTCATCACACTGTGCGAGAGGCAAGTGCGTCATGCGTCACGGGCAAAAGGTCAAAGGTAACAATGTGACCGGAGGGCTTATTGTGTTGTTTTTCTTGCAAAGTAATAATAATAATAATAATAATAATAGTAATAATTGTAGTACATGTGTAAGAAAAAAAAAAGACCATAAGGGCACTTGGGGTCATGGAGCAAAAGGGGCAGGTGCTCAAGCCCCCATAGCACCCCCTCTGCACGGGCCTGTCAGTGATGGTAAAAAGTTATGAGAACCAGAACCGGTTCTGAGGTTTCATTGATCAGGACATGAGTAAAAGATCATCTGTTCCTCAGCAGCTCTGAAAATGAGCTCAATACAACAGCAGCATAGATTACACTGAGTTGTTATTTACTGAACAGAGCCAGAACCAAAATGATGAAGCAGTGAGAGAAAAACTAAATCCATCCTTTCTGCCTTTGCAGCAGGTCAAAGGTCAGCAGCTGAAATGAGCTACTGATCAGATGGAAATCTGCACTTTAACCATTTTTTATTCCGTTTGTAGCACCGGTATTACACTGCTAACCGCGCCACTGGACCAGTTCTAGGCTCTAAGGAGTGGGGAGCAAGAATAACAGCACCAGAGACCGCTGCTTAAGTGTAATAAACTAATAATTTACTAAATGTAAAACACAAAAATAAGATGCAACACATAAACAAAGAAAACTCTACAAATTCTCAATAAGGAGGTAAATGAAACTAAAAAAAGAAGAAAATAAATAAATAAAGAGTATATCACTCTTCACCAAAATGAAATACAATTATTCAAAACACATTCAAAGATATAATATATAAAAATCAAAGTATATTCGAATGTGTATTCAGTTCTTCAGTTCAATAAAAAGTCTTAGTTGACTCAATCCAGACAAAAATAATAATTCAATAAATTATCAGTTCTGTTCAATCCAGTTCGCCTTGGCAGCGAATTACCACATGTAACATAGTTAATATTGTACAGAATTCCACTTGTCTTTACTTCCAAGTTTGGGTTCAGATGTAATGGGTGAAACAGCACCCCCTCCTGGTGGTTGGCAACGTTAACTATAGTGAACATAGATATCTCGTTGCCAGTTCATGAGAGATGGGCGCGAGGTAGGTTCACTGGGAACATTGTAACGGTCCTGTGGAATGTTCTGTTAGTTTGTTGCTAACATAAAATACTATTCCTCGTAAGGTGCTGTACTGCCGGTGATGAACCTGGTCCCTGATTATTTTATATCCTGTTTCATCCAGGTACATATTGTTTCATTTATTTATTGTTTTATTTCCTTGTAATTCTGTCTAATGTTAATGTATAAAATACGGCCGTTGGCCAGTTCATGAGAGATGGGCGCGAGGTGCTGTACTGCCGGTGATGAACCTGGCCCCTGATTATTTTATATCCTGTTTCATCCAGATAAACTTCATCTTGTATCATCCTGTCTCCTGGTCCATATTCACACAACGCAGAGTACTGACAAAAAGCCATAATAATTAAAAAGGTTACACACACGCAGGAGAGTCCCTCCTTAATGTGATGGAGAAGGTGAATTGACGCTCTGGGTCTGGCTCGCCATCCTGAATCCGATCCGTGAATGTGCGCGCCGTGAATGTGCGCGCCGCACAAAGCAGATAAATCCTGGCTCCGTCCGAGCTTCCAACCAAGCAAAAAAACCTGACCTGTATAACAGGTCGCAAACACAATAAAACTCTTTTTAAATCTTCAAATTATACAAATACATTCTTCTTTACTCAATATGTTGACCAAATAACAGTTTATAATGGAACATTTCTTCTTAACGGCTATTGTAACGGCTACATTTTTTACAGTAGGAATACGGTGAAAGTACGAAAAAAAAAAAAAAACATAAAACTCACCAAAACCAATATTCTCAATAAAATTTCTGTCAGTTCCCGACCAGGTAGATTATGTTTCTTAATTAAATTAACTTTCGCTGTTCATTAATCACCGCTCCACTCCGATTCCTCCTCTGCGCTCTCTCTCTCTCTCCCGCCTGTGAGCTGCAGCGTCACTCTGACGCTGCAGCTGTGACGCTGGTCTCTTAAAGGGGCAGCGACACAATTTTCTGTTTACAGACTTTTAATCAACTATTTATTACTATTTATGTCAGATTTTAACATGGATTACACTTTCACACTAAATAAAATTTAATTTATGGTTTTATAAAATTATGACATCAGGAAAATATGAAATGATATGATCAGCTGTGTTTTAGTTCTAGAAACACAGTAAAAGCCTGTATTTTAATGTCAAACTAATAAAACCCTCCAAGTATGGATCAGATTTCTGAGCTTCAGCAGAAACCAGAACAGTTGCTTCAACCTGAACTCACAGAAAAGCTAAAGAAGGAAATCAAACCAACGACTTCAACGTTCTTTCCTTCCATCAAACTTATTTATTGTCAGGAAAATGTCTCACACAGCAGAGGAGAAATATCAAGCTTTAGACTTTAAAACAAACTCATGAGTTTTTATATATTCACATATTAGAGCAACACAAACATTTTCACTGAAACTGATGTCAGAGCAGCTTCTGGTTCAGGAACATCTGGAACATTGATTTCTGTTCTTTTCCAGCATCTGTAACATGTGAATTGTTCAGGCTCTTCGGCTCCACAATTCACATGTTACAAGAAGTACAGAAGGTTTACTTACTTTTGACCCTGAATGTAGCGCTGTCTGAGAGAGCAGTGGCTGCTGCTGTCCAGGTAAACTTTGAGCCCTGAAATCTATTTCACTGCACAGGAAAAAATCTGCTGATTCCTTCCCTTTTTTTTCCTTGAGGAACTTTGTTTGCCATCAGCAGCAGTATGTTTGTGTGTCTCTGTGTGTGTGTGTGTGTGTGTGTGTGTGTGTGTTTGCATTGACAGGAACATTCCACTAACAAAACCAGCTGATTTCTTTCTTCTATAATTTCTAAAGTCTTTGACTCGTTTCACAGCAACAGTTCATATTCATCCAGTCATCAGGCATAAAAACATGAAATATTCCAGCTGTTATTGTCTCTGGGTCTGAACTCCAGGCTCTGGATGGGATTCAGACTAAAAGCATCAATCTTTTTCTATCCATTCAGAGAGAAGCACCAGACAGAGAACAAAGATTTAAAACGTCTGCAGCCCGGTTCTGGCCCGGTTCTGGCCCGGTTCTGGTCCAGAATAAATGAGACCAACAGGCAGAAAAATCCAGAAAGGCACTTCAGGAGACGATGTCCAGATTATCAGCTGCTTTTCTCAGGAAAACAAGTTTAAAGTGGTTTCAGCCTCTGATCCAGTTTCATCATGTTGATGCCTTGGTTCTGGTTCTGGTTCTGGTTCTGGGTGAAACAAAACTGTTTCTGTTTATCAGCATTAGCTAACAGTTAGTCTGCTGACTGATTACCAGGATCAGGATCAAACTGGTTTTCTTCTTTAAACTGGATCCCAGTTCAGAGTGAAAATGTTCCCAGATTGGAGTTCAGAGGTCAGAGGTTCTGATCCACTGAATTCGCCACAGACTTTCCTCCACCTGTAGGAGGCGCTGCAGCGTCCGGTCCGATCCCAGGAGAAGAACATCTGAACGTCAGAAGCACAACGTCCAACCACTGACTGTCCAGCGTCCGTCCAGCGTCTATAGAGCGTCCATCCACCGTCCGTCCGGCTGATTGTGGAGAGAAACGCTGAGCTGCTCTGGATCGTCTCTGGTTCTGTTCAGGCTCTTCGGATCCCGACGTTTACAGACATTTCCACACAAACACACTGAAAAAAACAGAAACAGAATCTGATATGAACAGTTTGGCTGGAATGGAAACAAGTTCAAATAAAACTAAATAAATAATGTTTTATTTATTTAAAAGTTGGGAGCAGGTTTCTATTTCAAAGAAAACTCACAAACTTGTCTCTTATTTTTAAATCCTATTTTCATAATACATTTTATTTCTAATGAAAATTTGAACTAATTTATGATGCACTTTTAATATTTTCTGTTCGTCTTTCAATAATCAACATAAACAGAGAAACTCATTTTCTGTTTAATAAAAGAAGCAAAACTGAAGGATCTATTAAAGGTTGTTTATGTTCTTTTAAAAATAACTTTAATTGTTGTTAAATAGTTTTATATTAAATTTTATCTAAACAACCAGAATCAGAAAAAAGTTCATATGAAGAAACTTCAACCCAGAAAGTTTATTCTGATTCCTCTAAATCATAAACACTCATATTAAACGGATGAGTCCAACAGCGGTACTGCCTGGTTCTAGTCAGGGTTCCGGTCAGGGTTCTGGTCAGGGTTCCGGTCAGGGTTCTGGTCAGGGTTCTAGTCAGGGTTCTGGTCAGGGTTCTGGTCAGGGTTCTAGTCAGGGTTCTGGTTGGTTCTAGTCAGGGTTCCGGTTGGTTCTAGTCAGGGTTCTAGTCAGGGTTCCGGTCAGGGTTCTGGTTGGTTCTGGTCAGGGTTCTGGTTGGTTCCGGTCAGGGTTCTGGTTGGTTCTGGTCAGGGTTCTGGTTGGTTCTGGTCAGGGTTCTGGTTGGTTCTGGTCAGGGTTCTGGTCAGGGTTCTGGTCAGGGTTCTGGTTGGTTCTGGTCAGGGTTCCGGTTGGTTCTGGTCAGGGTTCTGGTCAGGGTTCCGGTTGGGTCTCATTGGGTCCGGTCAGGGTTCCGGTTGGTTCCGGTTGGGTCCGGTTGGGTCTGATCAGTGATGGTCTTACCTGCAGTCGTCTCCTCCGGTGCTGATCACCTGCTGGTCGTCGTGGGAGAATCGGATGTTGGTGACGTGCGGCGCGTGTCCATGGAAACGCTTGTGTTTGGCCTGAAGTCAGAACAGAACCAGAACCAGAACCAGAACCAACGTCAAGAAAACAGCCACAAACCTTTACAAGTTTTTATTCTTGATAAGTTGTGACCAAGTTTAATAGAAATGTACTTTCTTTCCTTGAAACCTTTCAGTATAAAGGATTGAAATAAGTTTGACTGTAAAGAGTCTTGAGATGGTTTATTGATAATAATCTGCATTAATATTATAAATCTATGTAAAGCATCTTGGATGATCTATTTGGGACAACAAAACACTAGTTATTCTCTCCCACTGTTATCATCCTGTTGAACTGTATAAAGTGAGTCTGACATTCAAAACTTTTCCTGCTTGTTAAAAACAGGAATGAATTTCATTTTCTCAGATTAGTTGAGTTTTTCCTTAATAAGTTTATCTAGTAAAATATTTAACTGTCAGGTTGGATTCTTGTTAAACTGAAAACTTTTTCTGTTTATTCTGAACGTCGGCGCTGAACCCTGACCCCTGACCTGTAACCCTCACCCGAACCCTAACCTGCTGAACCCTGACCCCTGACCCCAACCCATTTATTATTTCAAACCTTATCAGGCAGGATTAACAGACAGTAACTTGGTAATTTTGATGTAAATGACCTTTGACCTGAGCAGTTATTTATAGATATTCATATCAGAATCAGACCTACTTTTATCAGATTATTGGTGTGAAGATGGAAAATGTTTTATTTTTATTTATTTAATCAGAAAGTTAGCAATAAGTTTTAAAAACTTCTTTTTAAGTAAAAACCTGGAGCTCCTGATGATGATGATGATGATGATGATGATGATGATGAGTCCATCTGTTCATCATCTAAATACTGAAACTCACAAACTTGTCAGTGCAGGGGAAGTCGAACAGTTTGACCAATCCGAAGTCGTCTCCGCTGACGACGTTCAGGCCGGCGTGAGAAACGCACGCACAGATCACGTCGGCTTTGTCTGCGTTTCGGGGCCAAATCCCCAGAACTTCATCTCCCAGAATGCTGTTGGAGAGACGAATGGAGAGCAGCTTCAGAGCAGCAGCAGCTGCTGACGGTTCAGGTCAGGTCAAAGGTTACCTGGTCCACGTCGCCCAGGTGATTCTGTCGATGGCGCTCTGGTCGCTCAGCAGCTTCCCTGAAGGAACCTCAAACACCAGCCGGCGGTAGACTCCGGTCGACACCTGAAGGCACCACAGAGCCGTTAGGAACCCAGTGGACCGCAAGGAGCAGAACCGCTGGGCCGGGTCCAGAGAGCAGGAACCAACAGAACCTGACGGGGACCGACTGGACCCAGCAGGTTCTTACTGCTCTGCCGTTTGGATCAAATCGGAACCGGCAGCAGCAGGTCGGGTCGGTACCTGAATGTAGCAGCTGTCTGACGAGAAGTCCAGCTGCAGGACGAAGGCAGGAATGTCGCTGCAGTAACCCAGTCGGCTCAGACCCGGTCCACCACTCAGATCGTAAACGTCCACAGTGTTCTCCACCGATCCGACCGCCAGCAGGCGCCGGTCCGGACTGAAGCTGAAACCAGAACACAGAACCAGGAAACAGGAAACATTTCAGCTTCTGTCTGCGGCTGAACCATTAAAACTCATTCAGCTTTAAACCGGACCGGACTGGACCGGACTGGACTGGTTCTGACTGGTTCTGACTGGACTGGTTCTGACTGGTTCTGACTGGTTCTGACTGGACCTGACTGGTCCTGACTGGACTGGTTCTGACTGGACTGGTTCTAACTGGTTCTGACTGGACTGGTTCTGACTGGTTCTAACTGGTTCTGACTGGTTCTGACTGGTTCTGACTGGACAGGTTCTGACTGGTTCTGACTGGAACTCCTACCGGATGTCCTGGAGGCTGGCGCTGCGGTCTCGTTTCTTGGTCCAGATCTTCAGGGAGTTGGAGAGGAGGAGGAGGAACTCTCCGTTCTTCATCCCGACCGCCAGCATCTCTCCGTCTGAGCTGTAGCTCACGCAGCGAGCGGCGGAGCCGACACACACTTTGTTCAGGAGTTTCTGACAACAAAACCATCATCTGGACATCAGCCAGCAAATGATCCATGTTTCAGTTTTTATCAATTGTATCCAAGACATAAAATCCTGTTGCGCTGCCATAATCTCCGGCACCAGGCATCATGGCGGCGCGTCACCTTGTCGCTCAGGTCCCACAGCCTGATGGTGGCGTCGTCGCTGGCCGTGACGCAGAGCTCTTTGCCTGGGTGGGCGGCCAGACCCCAGATCCCTCCGCGGCCGTGGCTGTCCAGCAGCAGGTTGGACGCCGCGTTCTTCTCCCCGACCTCCAGGATCTCCCCGTCCTTCGTTCCCACCAGGATCTTCCCCTGAGGAAGAGGAGCTGGTGAGGAGGAAGCAGCAGCAGGAGGAGGATGGAGGGAAACGTGAGTCGGACCTTTCCTCTGCAAACGGATCGGACGCACTCCACCTGCTGACCCGTCTCCAGCTGGAAGGCCCGGCAGCGCTTCATCTCCTGGTCCCACAGCTTCACGGCTCCGCCCTCTTTGGTCCTGATGGGCGAATCCAGAGCATCGATTCAGACAGAACAACTCAAACATCCACCAGGTGAAGGTTTTACACTCTTCTCTTCAGCATAACAGAATCATGTTTTATTCTGAAAAGACCTGATCCTGATGGACTTGATGCGTCTTTAAAGGAACAGTACCATGAAGGAACATTTTATAACACAATGAAGTAACCGTCTTTCCTTGTTATAAAATGCTGACTTAAATGTGACTACACAATGTAAAGATTTAAATTGGGCTTCTGTCTCTTTAAGAAGCTCCTGCTCTCTCTGAAGCTCCGCCTCCAGGAAGTTATCCAACATGGCTCCTCTGTTAACGCTTTAACATTTTTACCAGGTTGCTCTGAGCAGCAGATCCTATAACGAGCTCAGCAGCTGTTTGCTAATAGCTGCTGGCTAGTCTGAAGGAGCAGGGGAGGGCGGTGGCTTGGAAACCTCAGCTCTGAGGTGGAGCCGTGTCTTGAAGGCGGGGCTAGGTCCACCCAGGCGTTTTCACCAGTTTACTGGTTGCCATGAAGATTCAAGGATTTCTCAAACATGAAAGAATTGAAGCAAAACTCCAGCTTTGTTTTTAATGAAGGAAAACTTCCTAACATTGTGTAACAATCAGAAGGTTGAATTTCCATCATACTCTCTAGTTCTCAGGAGAACCTTTTAATAAACTAGTGAGTCTGTTTTAGAACCGTCTGGTTCCGGTTCCTCTCAGGCTGAAGCAGCGCGTCACTCACGGCCGCTCCTTCCCTCCGGTGACGATGAGTCCGTCCCTCAGCGTGGTGTACATGGTGAACACCGGCCCCGTGTGGGCCTTCGCCACCAGCCGCAGCAGGAAGTGATGTCGCCACACGTACACGTCGCCGTTGATGGCGCCGGTAAACGTCAGGTTGTTCTGGGAACAAACGCGGAGATCAGTCTGTTTACCTGTTTGTTAATAACCAGGTGATCTAAGGTTTCTGCATCACATCCACCTGTAGAGACACCAGGAAAACCCGGACCGGATTTGAGAAACAGCAGAAAACTCACAGCACCGAAGGCCACAGAGAGCATGGTCTGCATGCGGCCGGCCTCCACCGACCCCACCACGCCTTTCTTATACATCAGCGCTCCTCCAGCCAGAGTCCAGAACTTCACATGTTTGATTCCCACAGAAACAAACTGGGAGTCCGAATCCGGCCGGAACTCCACCACGAAGATCCGGTCCGGATGTCCGGCTTTACTGCAAACCCGGGACCCTGAAAGAGAAACGGTTCTGGTTCCTGCTGACGGGTCATAAAGGAATAAATAATAAACTATCAGATAGTTTTACTTTAACCTGTTAGGTTCACAGATTTAGCAAATTGACATCCAAAACTAAATGTTCAGTTGTAGTTTGACATGTTTTTGTTCTAATTTTAGTCAAATGTTTATAACAAAATAGATTTTTGACTGAATTTATAAATACAAATAACGCAATTTATTAAAAATGAATTAAAAATGAAGAGAATCAAAATGTGTAACATGAATATATTTAGTCATATTTCTACATGTATTTATTTTCCTTTTATCTATTGTTTATAGAAATTATCATTTAATTCTGTAATATAATTTTAAATTAATTTTTGTTTAATTTTTTTGGTCATGTTTGGTGAGTTTTTACAAAGAAAAAACTTTAAAAGTAAAACAAAGCTGTTCTAGATGAAGCTTTGTTTGTGTTACTGGTTTACTGGTGAACTGGTCCAGACCTTCCTGCCAGCGCCACACGCTGATGGTGTGTTCAGGGTCGACTCCGACAGACAGCAGCAGCTTCCCGGTGGCGCTGAAGTTCACGTATCCGACTCCTTTGGCGTGGCTGGAGCGCAGGATGGACAGAGTCTGTTTGCTCATGGCGTCCCAGACGTGGATGGACGGATTCGTACCTGCATGAGCGACAACACACAGGAAGTGAGGTCAGCAGGTCAAACAACAGCAGCAAAGATTCAGCGCAAACCAAGCAAGATGAGGATGAGAGCAGCTGACAAACACCCTAAAACCAGAACCAGCAAAACACAGAATCCAAACCCTTCAGACAAAATGAAAGTTCATCCTCAAACATATAAACAGGTCATGTTAAATTAAGCTTAAATGATGGAATATTCCCAGATTATAATCCCTCAGCAGGTTTCCTGTGGACTTCAGGCTGTTTGTTGAGATGAGACGGCGGCAGGTTGCTGAATAATTTACCTGGGATTTCACCGACGTCACCTGGCGAGTTGTGAGAGCGATGAGGCAACAAGGCCAGCAAAAAACACATAAACAAATAAACAAAAACAAATAAAAACCTGCTGAGAGTTGATTTAAGACTAGAAACATGAAACGGTTTCTTCCTGAGTCGGTGGTCGAGTTTCATTAGCAGACGATACAAAATGCTCAGCAGTTACAGTTTTCATTCTGAATGTATGAAACCATTTCTGACTGTCAGCCTGTTCAGTTCTCTAATAATCAATAGGAGTTTAGAAAACAATAAGTTTAGTTCAGGTTTTCCTGCTCTGGCACTGAGGAGCGTTCACAAAACTACTGGTAGTTTAAAGCAGCAGAAATTGATAAATGCTGTAATAACATCTATTACAGTAATACTGATAAAAATAAACAGTTATTAGTACTAGAAGTCCTCTAATGTCTAACTCCACCTTCCTGTGCAGATCAATAAACCAAACAAGTTTATTATATTTGCAGAAGATTATCAAATTCACCAGGAATTAGGATTACGGTTAGTGTTAGGATTAGGATTAGGGTTAGGATTAGGGTTAGGTTCAGGGTTAGCCTTGTGGCTTCAGCAGGAATCTAAAGTTGCCTCTGATATAAAACTAAATGGAAACATCAGTTTCAGCTGAACCATAAATAACACCTGCAAGTCACAGGAAAACATTTCTAAAATATTTATTTTCTTTATCTGAGCAAAAGTTTGAAACATTTTACATTTTTTTCCCACTCGTTAGATTAGAGCTCCAAGTTTTTCACTTGTTCTTGTTTCTTTATTTTGTCAGTAGAAATAAAACAGGAAAGTAAAAGCAGGGCTGGTTGAGTAGAGATGAGAAACAGAGCCATGCAGAGAGAGAGAGAGAGCAGGTCAGGGTGAGGAGGTCAGGGTCAGCAGGTCAGGGTGAGGAGGTCAGAGTCAGCAGGTCAGGGTGAGGAGGTCAGGGTGAGGAGGTCATGGTTAGGGTGAGGAGGTCATGGTCAGGGTGAGGTCAGGGTGAGGAGGTCACCGTACCGATCTGTCCGCTGGCAATGACGTTCTTGTATCTGGGATGCTGGTTGACGGTCAGACACAGGATGTCGTCGCTGTGCTCCAGGTAGAAACTCTGAGTTCCTGCAGAGCAGAAAGGAGTTTATTGCTGGAGCGAGTCGGGTTCGGTCCAGATCAGGCGTTTCCCGGTCAGACTGGGTCGGTACCGTTGCTCAGACTGTGGACGATGGCCGTGGCAGCAGTGTGGTAGACGATGTCTGAGCCGTCGTTCAGGTAGTGAAGGTTGTTCCGGCAATCAAAGCCTCTGAACCCAAAGACGTGATCCAGAACCAGGTCCTGAGAAACACAGCGAGGAAGAGGAGGGTAGAGACGATGAAGAGGAGGGTAGAGACGATGAAGA
>SZYC01003452.1:19609-31269 GCA_010883035.1 Poeciliopsis occidentalis
AGGTGGGCGTGTCGCGGTGGGCGTGGCGAGGTGGGCGTGTCGCGGTGGGCGTGTCGAGGTAAGAGTGTCGCGGTGGGCGTGTCGCCGTGGGCGTGTCGCCGTGGGTGTGCCGCAGTGGGCGTGTCGCGGTGGGTGTTGGCTGTTACTGAGGTATGAATGGGAGCCATACTGGCGCATGGCTTGGTATGTAGAAGGAAACAGGTGTGCTGGTAGTGGTCATCATTTCTGTTGACCGTGTTGTAATGTTGCTTATTGTTGGCACCATTTTTTGGTTTAGCCTGGTCAGCAGGTGTCAGTCCTGTAACGTCTGAAGTTATGGCAGTAAAGTGGAATAAATCGATGATTGCAGCAACAAAGAAGCGGCCTGGAGTGTTGAAGCGTCTGACAGTTTGAAATTCACCAAGTGACCCCATTGTGGCGCTCTACACCACCGGTAGTCTGCTGCACAATTAGGCATCATGGAGGAGCACTCAGCTTCCGGAACCCAGAGAGTCTGGGCCAACGGAACCAAGAGACGGCCTAGTCAAAGCCCTGCTGAACCTCCCACCTGAACAAGGAGTCTAGATCCCTCTTGAAAATGAGATCCAGATGTCAACGGGGTTTACCTGGTGATGGAGACAAAGTCATCCACAGCAGCTGGGAAACCATGAGGGAACCTGACAAGTTGCCCTGTCCATGAGAAGACGGCCATTGTTAAAGCAAACCATCAAGAGTCTGGTTAGCCGTTAGCCGTTAGCCACTAGCAGCCATGTCGGACTCGGTGTTCGTTCAGACCAGAACTAAACTGAACTTTACTTTGTGTTCCAAATTATGATGGTGTGATATTTCCTCAGATTGTCCAAGCAAATGATGGTAAATATAATTTTATTAGAGAATAAATACATGTCACTGAACAAACCTCCCAATGACAGCAGGATCTTTTTCAAAATAAAAAACTCAAAATACTTTGTTCCAACTGATTATTTACAGCAGATTTGTAACTTTGTGGCTTATGAAGAATTATAAATGCTGATTCTTTGAATGCATTAGTGGTCTGTACTAAAATCAAAAGCTATTTATTTATAGACTCAACATTTATAAACTCAACTCTGATCATCATTTTCCTCATCAGGTGACGCTCCGCCTCCGACATTTTCATCTCAATTACTGCCTTTGTTGATAATGTCCTGAGCAGGAACTGCTAGTTATTTATAACCAAGCCAGACTTTATTGTTGAATGTCAGAGCGATGGATGGACTTTCCAGTAAGTTACCTGAAAGCCAGCAGATTTTAATTTACTTCCACATATCTTACTGGTGATGAGAAGCGATACTGGGAAGGCTGCGCCTCCAAACAGCCCCAGCTGCTCCAACCGGTTCTGTCTTCACTCATCAGTCCTTCATCTTCAGCGTCTTCCAGTGTTCAGATGACACCCTGAGAGAAAACACAAGGAACTAATGTTTTTAATTATACTTTCTTTCTATATAACAATTGATTTGCACTTTTTTGGACTTTCACATAAAATTCCAGTGAAGAATATTGATGTTTGTGATTGTAAAGAGACGATACATGGAAAAGGTCAAGAGGTGTGAATACTTTTACATGCCACTTACAGCCAGTGGAAATAGCCTTATGAATATTGAAGAACTGCTTAGTGATAATTAGTTCCCACATGTTGCTGGAAAGGTCCCTCTAAATTAGATTCGTCTCCGGGCCGGACCGGCTCCGGTCGGGCTGGACCGGCTCGGATCGGGCCGGACCGGCTCCGGTCGCGCCGGACCGGCTCGGATCGGGCCGGACCGGCTCTGACGCTAAAAATAGAGGAAAGGTTTTCTGTGGAAGACTCTTCATTAGATGCCTTCCATGCTGTCAGAACATCACTTCATGATTCACTTCAAATAAAAAAACTTTTTCACAAATGTTTATTTTATCAACAACTTCAATCTATACAGTAAAATAAAATGTCATGAGAAAGTAAAAGCAATTCTTCAGAATAAAGTCAGAGAGTTGTATCCTTTCTGTTCCTCTGTTTTGTATCATTGCACTGATTCAACTCAACCTCAGAGACACATTTTCAGGGATGAGCTTCAACGGGGACGCATGCGCAGAGTTAAAGTAAGGAAACAGTTTCTCAGTGAAGGAATAAGTGAAGGTGTGAATGACAGTGTTGGTGTTGAGGTCGAGGAACACCAGCTTCCCCCGGTTCCAGTCCAGAATGGTTTTAATCCTGCTGAGCCGTCCGCTCACCGGCAGAACCGTGGACGGTTCCGACAGGGCCCGGGCCACGTACTGACCGCCAATGCAGCCGATTCTCCACAGACGAGTCGGATGGTTTCCTTTTCTCTGGACGCTTTGGGAGGCGACTCCCACAAACCAGTCCGTGTTGTCTCCAACCTCAACGTTCCAGCTGTAGGTTCCCGTCATGAAGCCCTCCGAGCCCAACACGATGCGGAAGAAGTCAAACCTCTCCGGGTTGTCGGGAATGTTCTGCTTCTGGCCGCATCTCACGCTGGTCAGGTCTTCAGACAGGATGAGCTCAAAGTTCGCGCTGTTCGGATCCAGAACCACAGGACTGTAGGACACCAGATGCTTCATCTTGTTCCAGATGTTGAAGCTCAGGTTGCCCAGGTGTTTGGCCACATCTATCAGGGCTCCAGAGACAGGCTGAGGATTCTCCAGCAGGAGGCGCTGTTGGATGGTTTCTGCAGCAGTCCTAAAGCTCTGCAGCATCACGGCGTCCTCAGCCTTTATCAGTCCCTCTGTGTCTTTTATTGTCTGTGAAAGAGCAGCGATCTCTCTACTCAGGGCATCGATCTTTAGGCTTAACTTCTGAGTCTTCTTGCTTTCTTCTGTCCTCAGAGCAGCAATCCTGGCATCTTCCTCCTTGTGGAGGAACAGATGAAGCTTCCTGAACTGCTCCTTGACCCGGCCCTCGGTTTGTTGGGCCTGGAGCTTAATGTGTTCAGCTGTCTGATCCAGGTTTCCCTTCTCTTCTTTCAACACCTTCAGTTTGTCCAGCAGTGGCCTCAGGACATTTCTCAGCTCATTTCTCCGACCCTGAGCTACTTCATTGACAGGTTGGAGTTTGTGTCCGTAATGATCATCCGAATGCTGACAGACGACACATAAAAGTTCCTTGTCATCCACACAGAACAGCTTGAATCTCTCACCATGCAGCCGGCAGCAGACCTCTCTAGAGATGCCATTACTGATTGGTGACGTTTTCCTGCAGATTGGACAGTTTGGTATTATTTTGCCCTCCCACCATTTATTCAAACACTCTGCGCAGAAGCTGTGGCTGCAGAGCAAATCAACAGGATCCCTGAAGATGTCCTTACAGATGGGGCAATTCAAGTCCACAGGTTTTGGAGGCATTTCTTCTGGCTTCTTTGGAAACTATTTGCTCAAGCAACCAAAGTTCCTGCTAAAGTCTGATCTCTCAGCAGATCCTCAGAGTTTAGTCTGCGTGAGGATTGTTGGATGTTTTGTATGTTCAAGTCAAGGAGGAGGGACTTGTGATTACAGAAAAACCTCAGGCGAGTCATGGATGGGGCGGAGCCTTGACAAGTCATGTCTTATGTAGGTCGATGTTGTCAAACTTTAACTGCTGAGATTATATTTTAAATCTGAAGTTTAGAAGTGGTCATTCTTTTGAATATGTTCTATACAACAAGCCCAACTTGTGCTTTATTTCTAGTTTTATGGTTTTGTTTGTTTGACCCAAATGCAAAACCTCCAAGTCATCTCTGCTAGAGATTTATGCTGAGGAAGGAATGGAAATACCTGAGCTCAAACTCTTCAACATTTTTGTAACAAGTTTTTATTGATTTTAAATACAAACAAGTCAATGTTATTATTGCTTTTATATAGGAAAAAACCAAATGTTCCATTACAAACAATAAACCAAAGGATGTAATAATTGATTAAATGTAACTTACTTTCATCCAGTTCATTATTATTATTATAAAAGGTTCTTTAATTATTTTGCTTCTGTTTTTTGTAGAATCACAGATAAAACAGCTTTCAGTCCAGACAAACATTTGACCAGAACACATTGTTTAGAAGGTATTTGTGACATGCTGAAATGTTGTTCCCACTAGCCATAAATTTATTGCAGGAAATAAAACCCAAAATTACCCATGAGGTGACAGTCAAGAAGAAAGTACCAATAACTTCCTACTGCACACACTTGATGTCAAACGTCCAGTTTGGCTCCATATCCCACAACACAATAGACATTAAGGCAGCTGGAGCTTTTCTCATTGTTGATGTTTCATCACAAGACAAACAGAAAAGAAACAAAAGGACAAAACTCCATTCAGCAGCAGATGACCGCTCATCCAGCTGCTCTGTCAGCTCCACCTTCCTGCTGGTCGGGACTCAACGCCGCCGTGAGTCCCGACCAGCACCGGCTCATAACTGACGGTTGGGCCTCCGTTAGCAAAAAGCCCAGTAAGGGTGTGTGCGTGTGTGTGTCTGTGTGTGTGTGTGCGTGTGCATGCGTGCGTGTGTGTGTGTGTGTCTGTGTGTGCGTGTGCGTGCGTGTGTGTGTGTGTGTGTGTGTCTGTGTCTGTGTGTGTGTGTGTGTGTCTGTGCGTATGTGTGTGTCTTTTCCATTAAATTCCTTATTTAATAGGAAAGCAGCAATTGCAAAATTATGTTTTTTTTACTCCAACAGAATATTTACAAAGATTATCATGGAAATCCAGCTTGTGTCAATGGCTCTGCTCCAGTATTTGTTTGTTGAAGGTTTAAATTTAGCTCTGAATACTTTACTGGTGACGACAGCAGATACTGGGAAGGCTATGCTCCACTCAAACAGCCCAGTTGTCTGACTGGTTACCTGCCTTCAAGTGTCACATTAGTCCTTCAATTTTTCAAACGTTCTTGTTTCAGAAAAATGATGAATGAAAAAACAAGTAATGGTTGAACTCCGAGGATGAGTCACAAAACTTGTTTTCTACAGTGAGTTGCTTTTACAAATAAAACGTGATCAACAAAATGTGGCTCTAGATAAAAATGTATGAAATATGTAACATAAAATAGGTGGTTGCATAAGTATTCACGCCCGTCAGGATTTATTTGTGCCTCTGGATGCCGCCCAGCAGCAGTTGGTGTGGGTCAGTCTCAGTCTGGCTGCTTATCTGGATGCTGCCATTTTTCTAATTTCTTCCTGATAAAGGAGTCTGGTCCGGGGTCCGACGGCTGCAGGAGCCTCTGCTGGAGCTTCCAGTTGGTGCACTGGGAGCCTGCTGCCCACCAGTTTGCCTGGAGGTGAAACCTCCCATGACCAGTCTGGTCTCTGGAAGCTGCTGGATGAGAGACATGGGGAAGCACAACAGCTCTGGTTCTGGCTGAAGTCCTGGAGTCGGCCGCTTGTCGCTTTGTTTTGGAACTATTGCTGGAGCAACAATCTTAATGTTTTTGTTGTTCTGTGCTTGTAGAGAAAACCTCCTGTTGTTGTTGAGAATGTTAGCAAACTGCCTCTGACTTGTCAATGAAGGTCACTGAAATGAGAATATTCGGTAAAAATCCATTGATTGATTGATCATGGGGAGGCTGCTGTAATTTTTATCTCCACATCCAGCATTCTGTATTGGTCCACTGAAAAGCACCTTCATTTTTAATTGTACTTAAAAGATAATGAAAGTTATTTTCAGTCATTTTTTATAAGCACCGTAGTTAGGACAAACTAATGCTTGAAAAAAGACCAGGAATCACAACGATTCCTCTCAGAAAGGAATCATTTCACAAATGATTCCTGGAATCATAGAGAACCAAAGAGGAGAGATGATCCTTGAATGCAACACTTTTGGCTGGGAGGGCGTCGTTTCCAGGAGTTTACGATCAGGCAGTGACACAGACAGCTATTTATGTGGTTCGGTGCTCCTGACATCAGGTCTGCAGGGTTAGTCGTGTTTGCGCTACGGTCGTCTCTGACATCTAATCTGGACACTTTTAGCCCACTTTCTGACACTGAGTTGGTCCAGAGGCTTTAGAGTCTTACATTTAAAGGATTTTCTTTAAAATCCCAGTTTGTTGTGGGAAAACTATTGAATTCTAGTTCATCCTTCATGCAACCCTGGATTTTCATACTGGCCAGCTAAGCCTGAAGAATGAATAGAAAATAAATGCGCTTTATTATCCCACAGTGGGGAACATTCACAGTGGTAAAAAGGTGAAGGAAAATGGGAGCATGCAGATTCACACAAAGGGTTAAAATAAGAGTAATAGGTTGCATGTAAGGAAAATAATATTAAAATGAATGTGCTGCTGAGTAGGTTAAATTAGGGAAAACCAGGCCTGTATGGGTTAGGGTTAGTTAGAGGCCAGGATGCTTCCTGCTGGTCGGGTTGCACCGGTCAACAGACCGAAACCTGACTGGAGGTTTAATAGTTAATAGTCTTCCTGTTTAACTGGAAATGATTGACTAGCACAGGCCACATCCCCACCTGGTGGTTAGTAAAGATTTGCGTTTCACCTAAAACAGTGAAATTATGCAGACAACCAATTCAGCTGAAATAATCAATCATTTTCCGTCATTATATAACTATTCTTCATGCACGTCATCGCTCCTGTTAGCAGATATGTTCTGTGCATGTCATGTAACCCAGTTACTGCATGTGACAAATATTTCATAAATGCCATCAGGCCTGTTTGGGAACAAACTTTCTGAGCAGGTTTTGCCTTCTGGGAAAACAGCTTCCAGTATTCAATGTCTGAAAAACACTTTTTATGATGCGAGCGTCTATTTTAATAAACATTTGAACATGAACAGATTTAAATGATCCACAGAGAAGAAAATAAATAAGCAGAGAACTGCAGCCAGTCAGGCTCTGTGTGTATCTCCTCATACATTCAGCCACATCTTTTGGTTTTGTCCAGATGAAAAGCTGTCAGTCATGTTGTCATGAAGTCAAATTTGAAGCAGTCAAGCAGAGAAACCAGAGATTGAAGATAAACACTTATCTTTGTTTTCATCTGATAAAAATGTGGCTGTAAAAGCAACAAGCTGCTGTGCTTAACGCCAGTTTTACAGTATTTTTATAGCAGCACTGACCAGTAACAAATGAAGAAAAATGACCTTTTCTGTTAAAATACTGTCATTCTGCAAAAGTGCTCTGAAGTTTTAAAGGCTCAGACTGACAGTAAGTAACTAGGTTGGCTGCAAGTTGCTAAAACATCATAAAATGTTCAAAGCTGGTGTTCCTCAACCTCAACACCAACACACACCTTCACACAGTCATTCAGTGAGAAACTGTTCCCGTACCTGAACACGGTGAATGCGTCTCCTCTCAGGGACAAACCGGAGAACCTCTGCCTGAAGTCCAGTTAGAGCACAGAGTGGTTCTGATCCGACACGTCCGGCTTATTCACCAGAACCGCTGCACCTCTTATGGGTCCTGTCCAGCAGAAACCCAACATTTACTTTACCAATGAAGAATTACGGCTTTCCAATGACAGCTTGATATGCTAATGTTGTGTGTGTGTGTGTGTGTGTGTGTGTGTGTGTGTGTGTGTGTGTGTACTCCTAACATGAAGCTCTTCAATGTAAAATGATTGAACCCAGAAGATGCTGCTTGGAAAAGTACTAAATAAAATTTATATTTTTGTTCATATTTTGACATCACATTAAAATAAAGTATCCAGTGGGAAATAAATGTTTACCACAGAGAATAATTTTATTTATTACAATATATGTGAAGGAATTAAATTGTATTTAAATAAAGAGTCATTTCAACACAATCTTGTGTTACACTAAGATGTTTTCTTTTTCTTTTTTTTATTTGTTGTATAAAAATGTACTGGAAATTTTTTTTAAAAAAAGTAAAAAACGGAAAATATTTTCTGCAGTTAAATCTGTCACAACATGACACCACATAAATGGCAAACTTATCGTTTTTTGCTAAATAATTCAGTATTTGATTTTTGACTCTAATCAGTCATTTCCTTTGATCTAACCTATTGAACGGGTTTTTGTTTATTTTTGCGTTTTTTTTTTTTGGGGTTTTGATTTTTTGGGATTTTGTCATGTTCCATGTTTTCCATGTGTTTCTTTGAGTTTTCTGTGTCTGTGTCTTCTTGTTGTCTTTCCCTTGATTGTTCTCCAGGTGTGTCTCGTTCCCTGATTACCTCTTGTGTATTTAACCCCACCTGTGTCCTTTGTTTCTTGTCCGGTGGGTCCTTGTTGTCTGTTGTTTTGTCGTCCTGCCGCCTGTTTGACCAGTTGCTACTGGTGTGATCCCTGCTTCTGCTCAGCCGTGCTGCCTGTGTTTTCTGGACAATTATCCCCATTAAATCACCTTTTACTATCTACTTGGGTGTCCGAGCCTCTGCCTCACCACCACTTCATGACATTTTTGGTTCTTTGGCTTTGGGGTTTTGTGGGGAGTTTTTCTTCTGTCTGCTGCTTCCTTCAGTCATCCACTAGATGGCGCCAAGAGCTGCACCTTCCGAGGGGACGAACCTGGACTCAGCACACCTGTGATCATTTTGCTCCTGTTCTCCTGTGAGGACAAGAGGAGCAGCTGGTTGAGTGTTTGCTCTGCTCTCTGGTGTTTCCTTGGATCAGACCAAGTCCATTTCCTCTCTCCACTGCTGGCTGTCGGACCTTCCACCATCTGGACCGAACCCTGGAACCCGGATCATCTCCAGAACTCCAGCTAAACATCCAACAGTATCTCTTCTGGTGGATGATGATCACCGAACGGAGGCGGTTCTCTCCGGTTCTCTCCATTCGGCGCGGAGAGAACCGGAGAGAACCGGGCCGAACGTTACGTTTCATCTTTGTGCAAAATACATTTTAATTTATCTGATTTCTTGATAAATCAGACAAACCTCAACATTATGTTATTAGTAAATAATTAGAGATAAAACCTCTTAATCATCTCACATCTTCATAAAGCTATTTTCATTTCCTTATGGAAAAGAATCTGAAGTTGATCAGATGAACTTTTCATAAAAACTCATTTCATGGTTTGACAGCAAACTTAAAAACATGATGAGCTTAAAAGCAAAAATGAGAAGTAAAAATCAAAGTGTGTGTTTCACAGATGGGCTCCGGCTAATCGCTGGTGGACAACGTCTCCCATTTGGTTGTGAAGCATTATTGATGCCAGTTTAGAGCAAATGTGAACAAAACTAGTCATTTAGAAGGAAACTGATTATCAGAACCAGCCAAATACAGGTTTATTTATAGAAAGTGTGAAATTCAGATCAGTAACTGTTTTGCAGCGTTTTCCATCACAAAACTAAAATCTCACATAAAGATTTATGAGATTTACATTAAGTGAGATTTTGGTCAAACGAGTTGCTGCAGATCAATGAACGAATGAATTGAATGAACCCATTATTAATGTGCAGCATGGCAGACAGAAGACATGCTTATGATTCATAAACATTATTCAAATTATAGTGATTCATAAACTGTAATCAGATTATAATCCCACTCTGACCCGGGGGGTCACCACAGAGGCGCTCTGGTCAAGGTTCCTCTCCATCGGTGGGATTCGGCCTCCTGAATCACAGAAAAGCAGAAATATTTTCAGTAAATGAAATCAAACTGAGCGGCTCTGACAATCTCCAGAAATCATTTCTCACCTCCAGTTTCCTGTGAAGGAAGTTCAGCTTCTGGTTGAGCCGTTCGATCTCCTGCGAAGGGAAACAGAACCGTTGAGCTGCAGGTCCGACAGCGCCGCCACCTGGAGGGAGGACCCACCTGGTTCTGCTTGTCATGGCGGCGCAGTTCGATCTGAGGCAGCAGCTCATCCAGTCTCTGGATCTGCAGCAGGAACAGAATAATTATTTTAATGCATCATCAGGAGCGAAACATCCAGTCAGCAATCATAAGAACATAATATTTACAATCTGCTTCTTTTAGTTGCATCATAATTCTCGTGATGCCATGTCTGTCTTTTTTTGTGTTTTAACTTCTTGTTCTCCCTCCATCCTGACCAGATCAACTGCTTCACATTGAACTGCTATGAAACCTGCAGTCCTGCCTCCCTCCACCAGGCGGCAGCACCTCACCCTCCTGTCCATGGCCTGCAGCCTGGTTTTCATGCTCCGGCTGATCACAGTCACTGGAATGGTTCTGGGTTTGGGACGAACTGAAACAAACACACATTAATAATCAGCTTATTGATCAGTGACTGAATCAGAAACGAGGCATTGGTTTGATAAATAAACAGATCAGTTTTATTTGAATGATTTATAATCATTTAAGTCAGACATGATTATAATAATTATTCTGTATCTTTATGAAAAAAGAAACTTTGAACTTCATGGCTCAAGTCTACATGTTGCTTCAAGATTTCCATAAAATGTTTTTTCTCATCGTCCCTCCTGCAGCATGATGCTGCCACCACCGAACTGTTCTCAGGTTACTATGATTATTATGATTGTTATTAGTACCAAACAGTTTCAGCTTCATCAGAAATGAGTCATTGTCTGTGTAAGTCTGAAAACTGTTTTTTTTTTTACATAAATTAACATCAGATAGTAAGAAAAACTCAAATCATTTCTTGTTTCAGCTCAATATTTCAGATTTTGTGGTATGATGGAGGAAGCAGGAGCGTGAAAAGCTTTGTGTTCGCATGTAAATGTTTTATCTTAAATTAGTCTTTAACTCTCATTTAGGAGTTTTAATGTGATAACATTTAGTGTTAGATTACCGTTCTGGAAGAGCCGCGTCACTTCAAGCACATGGGGCCTGTGGGGAGAAACACTGGTGACTGTGGGCTCTGTGGGAGTTAGCGCTGGTCATGCTACATACGTGTGTTTGCTGCCAGCAGGAATGGAGGCGTTGAGGGGGATCAGGCAGCCGCCCGGGTTCCTCATCTGCACATAATATTTGAGAAACGATGAAACTGATGTGGAATGGTGTGGAATGGCGGAGATTTGAGCGTCGCTCAGGAACCTTCAGCGCCACTTTGGGAACGTTCAGCCCAAAGGCCCGGACCAGGATCTGTGGAGACATGTGAACAACTCACAAGATGCTAAAACTGATTCTGATCAATAACCCCATCATAAATGCATCAATGAAACTTTTTCTGTTTTTCCTGCTGAGACGTGCAAAAAACAAAAAATGCATCATAAATCATTTACACATTAGAAATTATTGTTATGATGATGCTTCTGCATGCTGGTGTTCCCGCTCAGCCCGATTTTTGCCCAGATTTTTCCTTTACGACAATCTTACGACGCCCTGCAGTGCGTGGTGTGTTAGTGGTGGTATATTGAATATGCCCGATTATCGCAGCCTGTTGAATGTGACAGGGAGCCAATCAGAACTCGCGGTGACGTAAGAACGGAGGGGATCCCAAACCGCTGACATGGCAACTGAGAGTCCAGTGGACATCGGAGGTGACATGTGGAAATGTTTATTACTACATGTAAAGGTCATTTTTATAAATGTGTTTATGTTTATTCAGTTAAAATGTGAACTATGATGAATCATAGAGCAGCTGCTCCTTTTATCAAACGCCTTTTCTTTTTGTTTCGTCTTTGAAATGATCCACAAACTATCACTGCTGCTCCTGCATCATGTTATTATTCTGAATTCATTATGGGATGTTGGGTTTTACTGGATCTCCTTCTGGAACCGGGACGTTCAGAGGAACCGGGACGTTCAGAGGAACCGGGACGTTCAGAGGAACCGGGACATTCAGTGGAACCCGTTC